>JAAGAY010146924.1:43071-107480 GCA_011801015.1 Ardeotis arabs | reverse complement strand
GCGTTTTTCTTTTTAACTGCTGCTTCAGGCTACAAGTGTTCATTAGAAAACAAGAAATTGCAAAAAATCTACAACCCACAGCACATTAGGAATAAACACATTTTCATAGCCGCTTGATAATGCCCTCTTAGCTTGTGTTTGTAAATACTTGCTGTTTTCCTCAATCAGCCGAACAGCAGGGAACAGCCCAGGGCCAAGTCCATGCCTCCACAAGGAAAGCTTCACAAAGCCCCTCCTGGCTTTTTGGGGTGAGGGGAGCCGTGCGCCTTCACAAGCCAACAAGCTGTGTCCGGCCCCAGAAAGCATCCAGCCCCTTAAGCAGGCAGGTGTCTTTGCACCCTCCTTCCTTTGGGCTCCCACTTTCTTGAAAGAGTCAGGACTGCACCAAAAGAATTCAGATCCATCTTTTTTTCCCGATGTAATTTCAGTCCTTTCATAACTCCTCATTTGAAGCGCCACAGAGCCAAACTCTGATTTTTGCAATATCACTCTGAGAGCATCAGCTTCTTCCCTCTCAAATCCACCTCGTAATCTTCTGGTTTGATCGATTACCTTTTTGAAAGGTAAAATAGATCAATGCAAGGATGGAGAACGTACCTGGGCTCTCAGTGTCTAGATCTTCACACAGATTTGCAGTACTTCAGATTGCAGAGAAAAGGATTTTCAGATTTATATGCAGCAATATTTGTACGAATGTCTTCTCTGGCCACAGAAAGAGGAATTTTCACAGGAAAAAAGAAACCAAGTGCATGACCTCACTTACCAGGCCTCCGGGAAACAAGAACCTGTGAAAACCTGAATATGTCAGAACCAAAATTGTCTCTGATGTTTTGTTTCTTCCCTTGGAGATTTAAAGCAGCAGCAACCTGCGTGCTGGGTGTGGGAGCTGGGGCAGAGCCATGCACGGGCTCCGGCTCTCCCGCACCCCTCCCCAGTAACACACACATCCGCAATCCCAGTTTTTAGCTCTTTCAGCCTCTCCTCACTCCTTCCAAAGGAGGGGAGGACTCTCAATAGCACATAATATGTGGCCACATAATTACGCACTGGGGAAGCAGAGATCAGTTTTCTCAATTGAATATTACGACAAAATAAAGGAAAATATAAGAAAAACACTGTCTTTACTAATTTTAAATCGATGCAAAGGAACAAGATTGCAGACAAAACCCAAAGCAAGTAAGACAGAATACAGCGCAAAGACACTGCTTGACACCCTCCACTGTACAAGAAGCAAGATTGAGTCCCTAATTAGAAATCCTGCAAATTGTGCTGTGTCAAATGAAACAAAGCTTTCCAGAATTGAGGTGAACCTCAACTAAACCCCCCTCAGCACCATGACCTCTGGCAATCCCCAGACCCCATCAGATGTGCTGGAGACTTCACAGCAAGCTGGGGTGAGACTTGCAAGACTAGAAAAAGGCTTTGGATGGCAAATTCCCATTAAATTTATGGGAGACTTGGTCCATCAAGCAGCTTTAGAAGACTCACCATCAGCATCATCAAGCCTTTTTCTATGCTCAGAGGAGCAAGGCGGTTCACCATGCTTTGCACCAAAGCGCTAGCCAGCTTAGCCACTGCCCGCTTCATCCACCTGTACATCAACCTCTCTAAAAAGTCAACTTTCTGACCAATTCACACGAGTTCCTTCCAGGCAATTTCACCCCCACCTCACATCACCCCTCACAATCACTCATCCTCCCACTGCAAGAAAACCCCCAGATTTTACACGGAGTTAATGCTGATATTTTCCCTTACTCTTGATATTTGTCATTGCAAACTCTGCCTTCTGGGGGTCTTTTTTGCACTAATCAAAATCATGCACATGTTTGAGATCAAGTATTCTCCTCATGCATGCCACAACGTGCCTGCAGGCCAACATTTTCACAAGTGGTCACTGGCTTAGGTGTTTTCCTTTTTAACACTCAACAGCATGAGCAGCCAGTGCTCCTTAGAGGTTTCCCTGCAAGAATCTGTGGGGTTCATCATGACCCACAGCTGCTTTGGAGGATTTTTTTGCCTATTTGTGTGCAACTCACCTGTCCCTTCCCGGGGTGGCTGCTGCAACTGATGCTGCAGGGCTCCCGCCCAGAAATAGCTTGTCTTTGTAGAAAAAAAATGTATTTTTCTTCTGCTGCTTTCTTTCCCCTGAGGTATCAGAGAAGCAAGAACAGGGAAAGTCAGAAAACTCTCATATAACCTCAGATCCCCATCCAAGGCTGTGTAAAGCGCGGGTCGTGAGGTCCTATTCGAGGTGGAGGAAAAATGAGTATATCATAGGGTCAGTGCTGGTTAGTAGCATCCTCATCACAGTCTAGGTCTCATAGTGGTGTAGGCAAAAAATAGAATGTTGTAAATTACATGTAGGCAAAAAATAGAATGTTGTGAACATATTTATGAATATTTAATAACGCTTAGGAGAAGGAAGTGATAAAGTTATGGCTATACGAGTAGCTGAACAGCCCATAGTCTCCTCTTTGAGCCTTCTGGAAAGTGATCCGGCTCATATATACCTGGCTGTCCTC
This sequence comes from Ardeotis arabs, assembly GCA_011801015.1. Classification (NCBI taxonomy): domain Eukaryota; kingdom Metazoa; phylum Chordata; class Aves; order Otidiformes; family Otididae; genus Ardeotis; species Ardeotis arabs. The sequence goes on along the minus strand of JAAGAY010146924.1, from coordinate 104,958 downwards.
CCCATTCTCTTCCAAAATTGGTCCCTGGTACATATTGTCTCCTGAGCCACAGCGTTATGTGGGACTGAGAGCCACGGGACAGAGAGTGGGAAGGCATCGGTTGGTACAAGCCAAAGTCGTGCCAGGGAGGGCTTTGGGAATTAGAGTAGTGTCCGGTGCTGGAGCAGATGGTTTTCTCATGTTTGACTTGCTGTTACACACACGGCTCACACGGCAAACATACAGACCTGCTATGCTGAAACTGGAAGTCTAGTATTTGGGGATTGTCCAGAAAACTTTTACCACTAGGAATTCAAAGAGTTCACATTGAAGAGCTAACATCTGCAAAACATCCTAAAATGCTTATCTCAGGTTAGCTTTTCTTCAGCAATTCTATAAACAACCTGTCCTAAAAATAACCTGACAAGGAAAGGTCAAATGGAGTACAGCCATAACATACCCACAATCAATACTGCTAAAATAACAAACAATTCAAAATACATCACCTCAGTCTTGTTGCTCTTCGTCCACCATCAAACCAACATAACATTGGTAATCCTACCAGTGCAGAAGACAAAGAACAAAACACAGTAAGTAGTTTTGAGTTATGGAACAATAGGAAATAAAAAAAAGGCTATGTTTGAATAAATATAATTTCTGTGAGCTAAAAGTTATACAATTTTTTTAATAATCATATCTCCCTTTTAGCCCCTGTCATTAAAATTTGCATTTAGTTTAATAATGGAACTCAGCCTGGCCATGTGAGGCTGAGCCCCTGCATTTACCACTTCCATGGAGAGAAACCCTGTAACGGAAGCAGACTCAGAAACCAAAATGCAGATTTGGGTTCCAATGAGATTTCTCAAGCTCCTCCATCCACTTCTCCGTACTCTGATAAGGATCATTTTATATGTGCTCATTTTTTATCTTGCATTAAACTATTCCAATTTCAAGGACATCTCTTTCTTCAAGCACATACACCAGTAAATGAACATATTACAAAGATTACAATAAACACAACTGCCATCAATAAAATCTCACAAAAGCATAAAATATCACTTTCTGTAAAAGCGCAATACTTGGAAGGGCCATTTCTAGTGCTGTTATCCTCTAAGGTCTTCAATTAAGGCTGCTTGTTTCTCTCTTCTTTAAGCACCAACAAATCTCCAAAAGAAGAAATGGAACAGACATCCTGTTATATTGCAAATATATAACTCTTATATATAAAATACCTGTTTATCCACTAGTCAACATATAATTTTCCTGCCACTCTATAAACCAATGTGTTGCTATGCCCCATCCATGCTGTGAAGTTCCCCTCCCATGAACTATTTTCCTGTCTCCATAGTAACAAACACACTTAGAAAGGAAGGAATGAATAGCGTGATGTACAAAAATGGGTGACAATACAGTCAAAATAAAGTGAGCATTCAAAAGCTGGAATGACCCCAGATATTCCATTTTGCAGAGCTCAGCTCAGGAATGTTCTCATCTCAGATCAGCAGGAAAATGGTCAGAGCATTGCGCTCCAGTATCCTTTCTTCCCACTATTTTCTCCTCTTCCAGTCATGATGATGATTCTATGACTCTACTGCACTTGGCACCACCGTATCAAGACATCATATTGGAAAAAGAAAGTAAATTATTGCTACTACAGTGGCTCACGTCCACAGCCCTCAAATTTCAAATGCTTGTTGGATAAACAGCTCAAATTCTGGAGCAGAATTATCTACAGGCACCACACATGGATCAAAATACATAACTGATCTTCATGCATAAAAACACTGAAATGGTAAAAACATTTCCATAAAACATGAGAACAAATTCTGCCTGTCCAGAAAAGTAAAATTAAAGAAGCGTTATCGTAAAGTTTAACAAATCCTAGGTATGGTTGGATAAAGAGAGCACGTGTTACCCGGCAAAACACAGCACTGAAAGTTTTTCGCCAGCCTTTTGTACCAGCACCACTGAGAGCACCAAACATGCTTGGGTGGGGTGTTGGCTCTCTGTTCCTCGAGCCATGCTGTTGTCACATATCATGAGAATTTCCTCTCTTTAAAAAATAGCTCTAGAAAGAGAATATAATTAGATACGCAAAATAAATGTGTCTGTAGATGCCTGCATGATTCTGGTTTTAATGTCTAGTCTTGCAACTCGGTTATGCCGTTCTGTGATCTGTGATCCATTATTCTTTCATGCTAAAAACAAAAGAATGTGGTACAAACAATGTTTACCCTTATAACCAGGGATTTCAGGAAATACTCTCAAAGCATCTTTTTCCAATCTCTTCTCTCAATATTTAAGGGAATTTGAAGCAACAGAGGAAGATACATTCTTATCCACTGTACAGACAAGCTGTTTTCTCCTGAATACTAGGAGTATCTTAGTATCTGAAATATTTTTTTTTTCAACAGGGAAGGAAAAATATTATTCACTGAAGTCGTTAAAATGACACCCAGAGAACCAACTCCAAAGACATTATCTGAGGAAAGCCAAGACCTCTTTGAGACCATGCTGAGAAAGACTATTGTGTTAATCTACTAGCAGTCAGTTTTGCTCATGCTGGGAAGGCAGACGTCTCCTCCCCTGCCATCATTAGCGCAGGCTGGTTAACGAGCTCCTGCGCTGCCTCCAGCATCACTGGCCAGGCTGTGCTATCACGCCCAGTGCCGAGATGATGAGCTCCGCGTAGCGCCAGTTAAGAAGTAACTTCAGCATCCACACTTTTATGTTATCAAGGGATGGGTACGCCGTCAAGATGGCAAACTGAACACATTCAGGTTGAAGTTTCAAAAGAGGTACTTCATGAGTTTTAAGTGATGGAAATCAGAATGCAAGAGAGAATGAACCAAAAAAACAAGCCTGGGGCTCATGAGGCTGAGCTGGGAGACCAGCCAGGAGTGGAATGGGATGAACTGAGGAGACGCCTGAGCTGCTGCTGAATCCAAAGCCTGCATTCATAGCAGTAGGAGGAAGCGCTAAAATTGCCCCAAAAATCAAATCAGCTTTTTCTGGAGATTATTGCACTGGTAGCAAAAAAAAAAAACCCAGCTTTGTTCTTGGAGGTTATTGCACTGGTAGCAGGAGTGAGACGAACACAACATCTCATCTACCAAGCGCAGTGGTAGGGAAGTGGGCAGGGGTCTCCTCCCTCGGGCTGGGAAGCGCCTTGGAATACCTCCACAGGCTGAGAAACAGGCTGGAAAACCAAGAGGTAAGAATCAGAATTGTCTATAACTCATCACACAAAATACTATATTTCTGTATATCAAAACCAGGAGTTAAATTCCAACTAGCCCTTAGGTTGAACAGTAATTGCCGTTATCATAAAAACTGTGTCATTCCGGAAACACACTTTAATATTGCTTGCCACTTTGAAAACATGCTTTCCACTCTGGCTTGACTGAAGTTACTCTCTGAGTGTCTGTTCAGGGCTAGGAAGCAAATCAATAATTTATATTTATTGAACTTGCCGTTGCAAGAATCACTGATTCTTCGGTTTCTGACAGAAAACAATCCAAATGCAAAACCAGGCAGTACTTAAGGAGGAAGGACAAGGCCAGCTCCCTGGCCCTGCCAGGCCGCACTCCTCCTGCCTCCGCAGCACGGCTGCGCTCATGAATCAGCGCCCTTTCTCCCAAGAGTACTAGCTGTGCTGTGGAGGTAAATAAGCTTTTTTCCTCCTCTCCTGTAGTAATTAATTTCTTAAGAGTCTTCTCAGAGAGAGCACACGGCCGTGAAGCCTGTTGGACTCCCTGGCCAGAGAGAACACTCGAACCAGAGCCAAACCTCCTCTTGCTTTTTCAAACCATCTGCTGCATCCCTCGGGGAAAAATAGGAAGTGCAAAACAAAACCACAGATCTGTCCCTTACTGGAAAAACAATCCACTTGTTATGTTTTCTCTCTTTTCTTGAAGGGGACAGACTGCCATTTACTCACTCTTAATCCTCCACACTACAGGAAAAGACTCTCTGATTTGGCCACTGTGAAATTGTATGAGCTGGCTTGATTTAAAAATTGAACTGTGCTGTATCTCATGAGCGAAAATGCTTAGGATGAGCTAACAGTGTCTGTTTCTTCTGCTGCAATACAACCTTTTTGTTGTTTTTATTTTTTTCTCATTGCTGTTGTTTCATTTTTCTCTTAAAAGAAAAGATACCTGGGGCAGTTCATCTATTTTGATTTTCAGAAAGACTCACCGTGCCAAAGATGAAGCGTCACCTACACTAATGAGAGGTACTTTGTTGAATAACCCATCAGAATTACTTCCTAAAGAGACTTCTACAAGGAAAATTAGCTCTTTGGTTTGGACACCCTGTACCATGCAGACTCCGACAGCTACAAAAAGAATAGTTAAGTTTTTTTGTACGTGCGTGTTGCTGAAATGCTGTTCCTTCAGCTAGGAAACTGAACTACCCACACAACACACACACCATTCAAATATCCAAAAAGCCAAAAAAACTCAAAAGCCAAGAAGCGTCTTTGATACCACCTGAAATATGAAATATTTGTAGGGAATTAAAGAGCAAAACATTTAAAAAACTTATATTTAAGCAGCTACAAATGTCCAGACCAGTGTGTATCTGCAGTGTGAGATATCTCGTACCTGATTCAGACGAAAAATTCCCCGTAGTCATTGGCAACGGCTGCCATCGCAACCAAAACACCAGGGACCGAACCAAGAACCTCCAGAAGAGCAAGCGTACGCACTCAATGTAGTGGTTCACCCATCGCACACAGAGGCAACGCCACAGGCACTGGTGTAGCAATGTGTATTTCTGTTTATGTCACTAAAACGACTCCATTTGGTTTTAATTCATTGATGAAATTTTTACTCCTGCACACTACAGTCCCGAACTTTGAGGTATGAGCAGCTGAAGCTTTCGGAGTGAGCACCCACTGCCAGTTCCCATGGAAGTTAAACATTAGCATCATCTTACAGGGTATAGGAAGCGAAAGCTTAACCTTAAAATACAACCAAGCAGTGATTTATTTTTTTTTGTAGAAAAAGCTGGTGTGAGGAAGCTTCGCAGGCACCCCTGAACTGTAAGAAGTGAAGCCTATTTAAATTAGATGGGAGTTTGGAAACATGTTTAATTACAATGTTGATAAGACCTAGTTTTCACCAGAACGACTTAGAAAGACTTTCTGGATGATTTTACATTTTTCTTCATGGCTGGCCTATTTTGCTGGTAATTCAAAAGGCTCAGAAACACAAAAAAACCCTTTTGCTGTTTTCTCAGAAGCATCTGAAAACAAGATGACACCTCCCAGTGATGTAAGCTAGCTTTGCTAAGCCTAGTGTAACTTCCCTGATTTATACCCGCTGAATACATTGCTGTTGATGCTTTGGGAATTTTATCAGAAGTTGTACTTTTCAGAAATTGATTGCTGTTTTCAGCGATCTAATCCCCGTCAGGTGGTGAGACCCTTCAGCTCCCATTCATGTCAGTGAAACCCAGCAAAAGTCCTGTCAAAACCAGAGACCAATTGCCTGCAGAAATGCTGGTGTTAGCTAAAATTGATCATAAAATACTTATTGAATTGCTAAAAGGTGCCTAGCTAATCCTTTCAAACTCTATAAATATATTTCTTGCTGAAGAGAGAATCTTTATGTCATTGGAAAATTGGACTACAAACCCAGGAAAGATTTGTTGGCTGCAGATGTGCTTCCTGGAGCCCTTGCCAGAAAGGATGGGGAGCAAAGCAGCAAGCTGCAGACGCAGGTACAGGAGAACACAGCCAGAGGGACCTGGCCCAAAGGCAGGACCAACTGGCCCGACAGAATTTCCACCGGATTTCTGTCCAACTCATTGATGGAGACCCCACCACCACCCTCAGATTGTCCCACTCTTGCTGCCAGAGGGACTGAACACTCTCAAAGTCTGATGTCAGCATGTAAATTAAATAAATATTAAATGTTTAAACTATAAATTAAAGGGTTTTGTTAGTTTTCATTCATTCTGCAGCAGCGTTTTTGTTCACAATTGCTTTTCTCAATTTGTTTTCAAAATTTTATAATTCTACAATGGAGTACAGAATCATTCATTTCTGTAAACCTTTCTGTGCTAGTGATCAAAGCACTCTGGAGCAGTCTTGAATGGAAAGCAAAGCCTCTTGCTGCAAATGTAATTAATTCTCAAACTCAGCTGAATTCTGCTAGATTTAAAGCACGTCATTACCGTGTTCAGATCTTTAGAAGAAGCTTGTGCTTGAGTAATACCCAAACTACTACTTGTGTTTTGTTCAGAATCCATTTCAATAACAACATCAAGCAGTTTGAATCTTGGAAGGATGAACTCAGAAGTTGACAGGAATTTTGCGGGAGTGGGAAGAAGGAACCAATAATTTTTTGTGTGTTAAAATATTTTTCTTGTGTTCTTAAACGTGGACACTAAACTTTTTAAGGACACACACAGCACCTTTCATCACATAAACAGGAACTGAGAATTTTATAACAGATTTTCTTAATTAATTATTTGTGAGTGAACCTTTCTTGAAGTAATTTCTCCTCCTAATTACTAATCAAAGTAAAGGTCTATGATGTTCTACATGTGGTCCTTTCTTTTGCTTTTACCTTTTCTTCCTACCTTTTTCTCTCTGATCTCTCTACAGTGAGAGATTTTCAAAGACTTTCTCCTTCAGAATAAATAGAACAGCCCCCTCCGTCCATTTCATTGTTAATCCTGCAAATTTGAAAACAGGAACCTGAGTGGGTTCTTACCTTTCTACGCATCTACTCCAGCAGAAGGGCTGCATGATGCCTTCAACTAAACCAGTGCAATTGCACCAGAAAAAAAATGAGGCAGCTACATACAGAAGGAAAAAAAAAAGTAAAACAACCCAACCAGAAAGGCTTGTGTCTTCTCTTCTACATTCACACGGAGTGGAAAACTGGAGAGCACCTACTGAACATCTCCTGATGCTGGGCTCTCCTTGGTGGAGGGCGCTTGGGGATACTCACTCTTCCCAGGTCTAATGGGCTACTCTCTGCCAGCTTGAGCGTGACTTAAAACAGCTTCCAGGCTGCTCTAATCTATTCTGTTATCCCAGGATCCTGGTGGGAATGTACTATCTGTGGAAGCTCAGTGATGCAGAGCCGTGTCGCAGCTCCTCTTGGCCCAAGCACATCGTTGTTATTTGCGTTAGGGTTGCTCCAGGGAAGCCCAGGGCCACGCTGTGCTCAGTGCTGTGGAAGCGTGGCAGAGAAACACTCTCCCAGCAAGGGACAAGAGGAAAATGGCCTGGGACCAGTTGCTTATGGGGTGTGGGGCTGTGTGGAAGAGGCTCCCTCCAGCTCAAAGTTTTCTGCAAGGGAAATCTCTGCTGAGCACTCAAGGCCCAGAAGCCCAGAAGAAAAAAGCAGAAAGCCAACAAATTGGGTTTGCTCTTTTCTGAAAATAAAAAAAAAAAAAGAAAAGAAACCACATTTTAATATTTGGGCAATGTCATAAATTGAAATTATTTGATCTTGAATGAGGAAACTTCACCAAGGAAACCTTCCCTACTCTCACCATTGGGGGCCAGGACTAAAACCATCGCTGCGCAGGCTTGAGGAAGATTTAATCTGAAAACTTTCAGGTGCTCATTCAACATTGTTAACTGGATTTCCGGCACCAGAAGGGAAATACTTTCTCCTTTGAATACAAAAATCTAGTGGGATTCCTTTGTAATCTATACTTTTCTCTAGGCCTTTTGAAGCGTAACTTCAGGCTGAGTTCAAGTGAGTAGTCTTTATTTCTGCTTCCTCACAGCATTTTTACTCTGGGGCTCACTATTGCTTTGTTTGCTTGGGAAGGAGGATAAAAAAACAAAGAGTGAATAGAAATTACCCTCTAAATCAATGCTTGGCATGCCCGCAGTTAGCTGAGAAATGATTTTATTTATTAAAGATGTGAAAATCCTCGCTTCCGTTGCACACCTAAATTTTCACTTAAGCAAGATAAGTGCAGTCTGAAAAAGGAGCAACCGGCACTTAGGAGCAGCAGAAGTGGGTACTTTGAGATCATCAGTATTTTATAATGCAAACTGGGAGAGAATAGAGTCTGAAATATGGCCTTAAAAATGGCTTCAGCGATGCAACGACGGCTTTCTCCATTTGCCTGACAGTTTTAAAGATGTTCTTGTTCCAGCAAAAGAAATAGCACCGATATTTGTCATAGGTCATCACTGGTTCTTTTATCCCACGGCTGAGGTTTTATGCTGCACAGCTCAACCTCTGACTCATTCAGAGATCAAAAATCCTTGTGACAGACAAAGGACAATGAAAGATGTGTGCAGTGCTGGCCCACAGCACACCATCCACCTCTCTGATGTGTTCCACTGTGTGCAGACACTGCCCTTCGACAAGCACTTTTCTATTTATAATGGTATAAATATCCACTTATTTAGCTGTATTTTGTATGTGTAACAGCATCACTTTGATATTAATCCATCCCCCTCTTAGTGAAATTTAAGTTCTGCAGTGGCTTTCCACTAGTTTTGGATGACATAATTGCTGTTTTAACTAAATTTACTTAATTTTAAAATTATTTTTCTCATTTTAACTTTAAAATTCCCATTTAGCTCAAAACAAAGAGTTTTGCTTTTAGTTTGCCAAGTTTGCCAGTAGCAACGTCGCTAACTAAGCAAGCAGCTACACCAGCGATAATGCCGGGTTCAAGTCTTACTTCTCTATTAAACTGCCCGTTTTCCTCTCTGAGGGCAGGTTTCTTCTACACGGGCTCCTCACCTCCTTTAAGAGCCATCTCTCATCAGGCAGACGTAGTTCACTCGGCCCACATCCAGCTTCCCGCTGGCTCTCAGCGAGGGTGTCGGTAGATTTGAGGGTCGTCGTTCCAGAAAAGCGGAGGGTCAGGAAGAGTTTTGTCCCTGCAAGGAGAGCGGAGAAAGGATCCATGAGAAAACGTTCCTCAAACAGCAGCATCTGCCTGCGCCCCTGCAGCTGTATCTCGATGGAATGTAAAGGGGAAACAGCATGAGCAATTTCTGCCTGGCAAATCTCTAAAAACAAGCAGGGAATTTATCACGAGAAGCGGCGCTCACAGTAACAAGGATGCGGCTTCCTGCGTTTGGCTAGGAAGGACTCTTAACAAGCTTCAAGAAGATGAAGCCTCCCTATCCTGTTGATATTTCAGCATAGCAATGCAGTAAAAGAATCAGTCTTTCTCTCAAGAAAACAACCCATGCTGCACATCACTGAGAAATATTAAGAAGCTTAAATAGACGTTGTCCTCCCGTTGTATTGTGGTACCTCTGCAGCACACAGCGAAGACCACAGGAGGCACCACTGCCTCCAAAACGCTGGAGAAAATAATATCATAGTGCAAGTGAACCACTGTCACGAACAAGTTGTAACGATTTAATACATTTGTTGAAAGCTAAATTTTCCATATTTTCAGCAAGTTCCTGTGCCCTTCGGGATATATTGTGTTGCTCAAACAACCAGCTACGGTCCCCTCCAGCAATAAAACGTTAATAGACTGGAACTTTTCAATTGCGTTACTATGAATGCCATGCAATTTAATTTTATAAGGCGTCATCAATAATACATAAAAAAATATTGTAAAACGTAATGTGATGATTTTAATTCCTAGAAGCAGGTCTGGAGAAACAGCAGCTGAAGTGCAATGCTAAGCAGGTGCCAAACACAATTATTTACTCACGTCAAACTCTGCGTGCCCAAAGCTGGTCAGACAACGACTATGCGAACACCTTGCCCCGCCGACCGCCTCCCTGGAGTCATGTTAATTAAATAACAGTCCTACAAGACCACTTCTGCCTAGCAAACTGCATAAGACTCTGGTTTTGGAGATTAATTAACTGTGCAGGAAATAGGTTGTAAAAAATGTTATTTTCAACCAACTTAATATTTGCTATTAGGGCAGAGGCTGGAGCTTGACAAAGAGGATATATTTTTCCATTATCCACGCAGGCTCTGATCTCTGGCCTGACGACATAATGGGAACACATTACGGACCTGTCACTGGGGACAGTCGCAAGTATAAAGTGTAAAGAGAAAGAGGTTTTTAAAGACATTTTCACCTCTGGAAGGGTCTGATCCTTAGTGACAGAAGTGGGACAGCAGAGACCGACAGTCAGCAGTGCTCTGAAAACACATCTTGCATAACTGCCATCCTATTTTTCCCATGCCCATGATTCCCAGGGATGAAATTAGCCTTTTTCGTTCAACCAGATGAGATGGACCAGGTTGTGTCAACCAGATGTGAGGAACCAGGTTGCACCAGATGTGCAGCCTTTGGCATTCTCTGTGGCTCCAGCCCTCTACAGTGACCCTCTACGTCCTCCCGGGGCCTGTTTTGGGACCTACCATATACATCTCAAACACAGTGAAAGGACATTAAATCATGTAAGGAAAGGAGAAAGATGAGGAGGAGACTTTTGATTAGCAGAGGATTTCATTGCAAGACAGATTTCTGTTCGAAAATGTAAATGTAGAATTTCTCTCTCCCACTTGTGCCTTCATGTCCGCTGAAGAGCATGATAGCCACTAACCCTTCAACTACAGCCTAACTTTTAGTTTAGTTACCTTTTAACTAAAAAGATAAATTGGGTATTTATCTAATATATGCACACATAAATAGCATAGAATCTTTATTTTAGCAGCTGTAAGAACCAAAAATCCAAGTGGCAGCACAAGCCTGCTCTGTCACTCAAGTACAAGTAAAGCATTTTTTTTTTTATTTAATATGATGTGAATGCACATCACAAAGCTAATACAACGTAAGGCGAGAGATGTGCTTTATCGCTGCAAAGCAGAGCCCGGATAACCACGGAGCCTAAATTACACTGCAAACTTTCCAGTGCAGTCAGGAGATGTTTCTGTGTTGAGACAAGGCCAACGTATCCTCCAGTCGTGTATAGCAGCACAAAAATACTGTGTCAGTAAGGCTCCCTTTGCTTGCCAAATCAGCATTTTTGCTGGCATAAACTTGCCCAAGTGCGTTATTTACAGAAATAGCAGACAACTTGGCTTCAAGAGGAGCTCTGGGACAGGTCCTCGGGCAACATTAGCAGCCTCCCTGGACTGAAAGTGGTGTGTTTACTCACATTGAATGTATGATTTGGAAAAGATATGGTGAATGCTTCTATTCAAAAAGAAAACCTGATACTCACACCTGCAGATCTTTTCAAGCCAATGTGTCCCACAAGCATAAACACCGTCTTGCATACAGCACACGGCGGTGATCAGGCTCCTGATAGCTGGCACAGGAGGAGACGACAGCTGGAGACAAACAAGACCGAAAAGATATCAGACATTGGTCTTGTACTTGAAACAGCCTCGCATGAGGCAGGTATATTCATACCACACTTATTTTCATCTAGGAGAGCTCTTAGAAGAAGTGTCGGGTCTGAAACAATCTGTGAGAAGTGGATCCAAAAATAAAGGCTCTTCCTATCAGCCTCCTCTTCGAACAACTCTCACCCGGAGACCAAGCTTGGCAGATTTGTGGCTGATGTGCTGGGTTGTGACATCTGAAGTCAGATTGCAACTTGACGCGAGAGATCCAATCTGACAGGATGCATCAGCTTAAGATGCGGCAACTGAAGTCTTAAAAATATGTTTTTCTCTTTGCTCCGCAGTTTTGACAAAAGCCTTTTTTTTAAAAAAAAAATCACCCATTAGGTACTCCCTGCGTCAGCTCTTGGCTGACTAACAGGCAGGCTCGGTCACAGACCCCTGGACCTTTCTTCGCAAAGAAACGTGATGCATTTTTTTGACATTTCACAATGTATATTCCTGTTTCAATACCCAGATCACTGACTATATTTTCTTGAGGATAATACATTCAAATTGAAATAACGCCTGTGAAAGCGACAAATCAAAGGGCTTGGAGCACAATGCACCAGCTCTGTCCTCCCCTTTCACACTGGTTGGTATCATTTAGGATGACAGATTTTAACTGAGCCCCATACCTTTGGCTGGGCTCCTTCCTGAGCTGATGCCATATCCCCTTGTCTCACCAAAGCATCAGTAAATCAAATTACCTTCTCCTTCCACAAGGCGTGAGCCTTCAAACGGCACACGAAGCATCCTCTTTAAAATAAGCCTGTTTTGTACCATCCCTCATGTGCGGCCACTTCCATTTTATCAATACGTCAAGGAGACTAAACAGACGCAATTTGCATCCCAAAGAGTCAGAGTCTGTAAATCAGAGCGATCTATATGATAACTTGCAGTTAGTTAAACCCTTTTCATTACGCCAACATAGATCCCCACTGACTCACCCATTAGTATATTAAGTGTAATTACGCCGAGAGAAAACTCGCTGAGCCCAAGAAGACAGTAAAACCTACTGACAAGCAATTTACAGCAACTCGCTTATTAGCATCTGAATTTGGGTCAGGAAGCACGGAAGCTCAAGATCTCCTTTTCCACCTGCAGAGCATCCACACTCAGCCCTCAATGGTGGCTCTGGCCCCAGCAGACTCTTTTTAGGGCTGTTCAGTGACATGTACACACCAGAGTTTTGCTAATTCTCAGCAGCTAAGATTGTCTTTGTTAGTAGGGAAGCAATCAAAACAAAAAAATAAAGGGTGCCGGTGAGGATTTATCTCCACTTTCTTGGTGCAGCTTCAAATAAGAACAAAAGCCCAAGAGCAGCTGACGGCATCAGCTGCCCCAAGCTGAGGCAGAGTGATTTGTAGAGAAAAAAGCATCTCAACAGAACAACACTGAGATTTGGTAAGGGTAAAGTGAAAAAAAAATCATTCACTCAATGGTGGACAAGTAATTCAACTCAGCTATTGGTCATAATAAAACTCTTGACCTTATCTCCTAGCTTTCCAAACAATGGCATCGTTTTGATGGCATCTGAGAGTGGGTATGTCTGAATATGATCGGAGACATACCAGCTCTTTCCTGGCTGAACCACGTAAAGCTGGAGAATAGTATCTGTCCTAAACAACCAAATTACATAAAAATGAGTCACATCCACATCCCTGTCATTAGGGTTACAAAATACACTTGGGTAAACACTACATGAAGCAATCTCACCAAATTCAGTGCTAGGATTTTGTGCCTTCAGCTGTTTTTTTTCCTGCCTGTGAAGACCACAAACTGTATTTCCATGCTAATTCACTTGTGTCTTCATAGGGACAAAAGGAGGAGATAGATAGAAAAACTTAATAAAAGAGAACAGCTATGGAGGGACTAATACAACCACCCTCAAAATCATTTCGGTTTGAATCAAGGCTTATGCCAGCTTAGGAGATGGGTCCCACATCCTACCCTGTCCTACTTCAAGTTAACACGACTGAAAAGTATGCAGTCAGAAAGAGCAATTTCAGATCATTACTTTACATGCTCTTTTGCTCACCTTTTTACATATTTCTTTCAAATTTCGTAATTCGTACAGGAGATAAGATGATTTAGAGGATAATTTTTTTTAATGATACACTCATAAGCTTAACCTTGTATTGGTAACTGGTTTTGAGTAGCAATTGAGTTCTTTGCAAAAGAAGTATGAGCCAATTTAGTGAATTAATAACTAATTAACTCTCAGGGCATGTGCACTGCCATAGGCACACCACGAGGAACCCTATCTGCAGGAGATCACAGCGATGGCAAAGGAGAATTGCATGTCCCTTCCCAGAAAATTAAATACCGACTTGAAAACTCAACGTGTGTTTTTACAGCCATCTGAAAACATCAAGTGTGCAAGGAGTGCCCTGGAACAAAGTGCTTGTTCAAGCCCAGGCTGTCCTACCAGCACTGCTTGTGCCAGTGGAAATCTACCCACCTCTGGGTCCTTGAGCAGCCCATGGTGGGAGGACCACGAGCCTTTCATGGATAAATCCTGGCCCAGATGGTTCTCAATGTCAGGTGGAAAAAAGCATCACAGACGTGGTCAGATCCTCAGCTGGGCTGAGTTGTCAGAAGCTCCTTTGAAAGAAACTGTGATATTTCACACCCACAGAGATGCTGCCTCACTCTGGTGGCAGATAGGTTTTTTTCCAAAAACTCATATGTCTTCACAATAACTGAAGTCAAAATGAAATGCAAGTGTTGAGCAGGCCCACAAAGCATGACTGCCAGCAGATATAACCCAACTTATCTGCTTCCAACATCTCACCCACGTTTGGTCCTGGTGGCATCTGCCAGACTTGCTTCACTCACAAGACTCCCCAAGACCTATAACACAGCTTAGATCTCCATGCCGATTTCCAAGCCACATGAACTGCCATGAGAAATATCACCACGTACCAAGAAGCCCTTCAAAGCACCAGCCTTGGACAGGTTTTGGGGTGAGGTGTTCAGCTTCTGCTGAACAGAGCAACTGCCAAAATGTAAAAGAAAACAAGTTTTCTGCATGAGAAATGTGTTTCTAGCTCAGATGAGGAACGAATAGTTCATTTTTTTAAAGAATAGTTAGAAAATTGGATATTTCTGAGAAATGAGCTCTGTGAATATAAACTAGGCGAGTCCCTGAAGATCTGCAGTTTCCCCAGGAAACCTCTATGAATCTTGTCAAGCACACAGTATGAATAATTCCTAAAACAATTATCTGGTGAAGTAAATAGGTGGCTCAACAAGTTAAAGTATGTGCTTGTGAGGGTGAGGGCCTAATTGTAGGGAGACAAATCTGAGCGGGGTGCTGCTCCATGAAGTTTGGTGGCATCGCACCAAGGCTCTGCCCATCTTGCAAGGACACAAGTGGCGAGATGACACAGGAGCAGACCCCCAGCCTCCCTGTCATCGAGCCCCTGCTCTCCCCTGAGCAAAGGGTGCCCCTTTGATTGCATTACATAGCGATTGTGAGATGTTAATAGTAAGCTAAGACATGCTCAACACTCACAAGACCTAACACATCACTTAGCGCTAACGACAATTGGGCTGTGCCTGCGCTTTGTCACCCTCAGAAGGGACCACAGAAATTATTCTTCCACACAAGCCCAGGGGGAAGAAGGGGTATGAAGAACAAGGGCTTCCCTAACATCTACTGAGAAGGCTGTAATTTCCTGAACGAGAATCATAAGAGAAATTACTTTCATATGAAAGATATGCAGGGGCTTATAAATATTTATGTAAAACTTGCAAAAAATACATGGTGCTGCATAAATAAAATATTTTTCAAAACAGTTAAAAAATGACAAGTGCTTTGTGACAAGCACACGGGAAATTTTTTTTCCTGATCCGAGAAGCATTCATGCAGATCTGGCACTGCTGTACTGCACTTGTATAAATCATGGTAAGAGATAGTGGAAAGGGAATAAAGGTCCAGGTTAAAGAGCTGTGTTATGTATTTCCCTCCTACCGTGCTCTACAGGTCGTCTCTGGCCCTCCTCTGCCCTCTCAGCAGGTCCTCACACACACGATGCTTCTTTACCACCATAAAGAGAGAGAGAAAACATTGCCTCAGCAAGTTCAGCGCTCTTACAGAAAATTATTTACTTAATATAAGGCTGAACTAGAAGGCCCTGAATTGCCTTGTCCTGGCCCGAGTGCTCAGAAAGCGTTCTGTGGCCGCTGGAGCAATGTTTCTCTCCAAAGCTCAGCTCCTGCAAAAGGTCCTGGTTTGAAGGCCAGTTATATGGGCTACTAATCAACCCAACCCACCACGAATTTAGACAGAACTCTGCTATGTGTACATCAGCATTTGTTTATGCAGCTGAAATGGAGGCATCTCACAAAAAAAAAAATTGCCAGTTGGAGCAATTTGGTGAAAGCATTTGCAAGTTCAGGAAAACCAAATTTATTTGCCAGAAAAGTAATCCTAGTAATTCATACTGACACCTGATAACTCCCTATGAGATTTAGAAGTTTAGATGATGAATTTGAACATCCGCAGTCCGATGGAATGATTTGGTAGTTTGATCCTTACCTTTCACTTGAGTTTGCACGTGGTCACAGTGGCTTGCAGATGCAT
Source organism: Ardeotis arabs (assembly GCA_011801015.1). Lineage (NCBI taxonomy): Eukaryota > Metazoa > Chordata > Aves > Otidiformes > Otididae > Ardeotis > Ardeotis arabs. The sequence continues at coordinate 89,088 of JAAGAY010146924.1, read as the reverse complement.
AAGAGCACTCTCTCATCTGAGCTTTTTTCCCTACTAGGAGATCTGCATGCATTAAAAAACAAAACAAACAAAATAAACAAAAAAAAACCCAAAAAAGAAACCCGCATAAAAAACCTCAATATCTTACAGTTTTTGACAAAAAGAAGGAGATGCAGTGATCTGGGCTCTTCCCTGGCTGCCCAGGGCACCCAAGATGGTGTGGCTGCACCAAGGTGCTGCCAGAGCATTTTTAGCCCCCTGTACAGGGCAGAAACACAGGGACAAAATCAATACTGAAGTATCCAGCTCCTCTGAAAGCAAAGATCTGAATATAGGTGTGAACAAAAAGCCTGAGTTTCACCTTTGAATGTCATTAAAAAAAACAACCACGCCAGCAAAACTGTCTGCTCCGTACAATCCCGTGAGACCTTGTTTGAGTGTCTGGCCACAGCCTCATCCCTGAAGGTACCGGGAGCAGGGGAGACAATTTGCTGTTTTTCATATAAATTCATATTACATATGCAAAAGTGTTCCAATCCAAACGCCTGTCAGCAGTTCCCAGCACTGAGCTGTGAGAAAGCAAAGGAAAGAAAAACAATCTTCAGGTTTTTCTCAGAACTAAACAAGTTAAGTAATTTTGCTTTAAACTTGGTTTTCCAGTCCACTCTTTTTCAACTCATTCACCAGTAGCTCCATGCAGCCTGTTTTTTCCTTCTTGGAATCAGTTAGGTGAGTAATAAAATCCGTAACTAACATGGTTATTATCATCTGGATGCCATTATGGGGCTTAGCATTACTTTGTACCACTAAATCTAACTTATCACGGATCATCTGGGACACATGGTATTTAAGATATGTATTAAGTGTAACCACGTGGGTTAAAATTAAGAGAGGGTGTAACGAGCTTCTTAAATCACAAGGAGTGTTACTAAGGGAAATATTGGATTTTTTTTTTAAGCAGTGCAACTGCCTGATTCCAGAGTTCACAATGCTCCACCCAAAGGGTTCATCCTTCCACACTTCATTACTCCCAGCCTTTTGTACATTTAAAAAAAATAAAATATCTCTTTCATTCTACCATTATCGGGACACCATTAAAGAGTAAAGCTCATTAGACCGCATAGTTTCATATCTATATTAAAGCTGTTAGAAATTGATATTCCCACAAGTGGTCCGTGCTAGCACGCTAAATTGGGGACAAAAAAAGCAGGAGGAAGGTTCCTTTCTGTGGAGGATCAAGGAGAGATCTCTCTTCCATGGGATTTGTTCCTAACTCTGAGACGAGCAACAACGTGGCATGAGGACAAGACCGGCAATATCGGTCATTGAATCACAAGTAGAGAACTGCCATTTGGAAACATGAGAGATGCATTGCATTTTAAAAGTCAGGGCAAGAAAATGCAATTTTCCGCAAAAATGTATTTAAGGCAAAAGACATTTTACACATCATAATCTAAGAAGGTTAATGGTACTAAACATCATTCATGATGATGTCTTATTACTTTTTCTACTTCAATAAAATTCAGTTTACTGCCAGAACAGATGCACACATTTTTTGACCGCTACCAATAAAAAAGAATAGCAACTGTCCAGCTGATGTCGACGGTGAGATTTCTGAGCAGAAAACATTGGAGTTACTCTGTCGATGGAAGCTGGGGATGTCTGAAGTTCTTAACGTTGACAAATGAAAGCAGAACCCAAGTTCCTTTAATTACTGTATTAATTCCCACATTATATTCATTTAATCTAGATTAAATTTATTCAGTTTTTACCTAAGTGTGACCGAAATAAAGTTGGTAATAAGTGTGAGACAGATAGAAAAGGAAAACACAGCCGAGGCCTGTTTGTGAGCAAAGTCCCTCCTGCCCCGGGTAGTTGGGTCAGCAGCCTCCCCAGCACCGCTCCACTCCAGCGTGTCAGCGCTCATCTCGACATCGCTCAGCTCCCTCGAGGTTTTCCCAAAACCCCTTACCCAACCTCACCTTGTTCTTCCACAGCCCCATGGCCTTATAAAACTCGGGTTTGAAAAGATGTCCTCTCCACGTGTGAAGGGGAGGAGGCCAGGAAGGGTGAAGCGAAGCCATTTTCGCCCTCCGTCCAGCCCACCTGCTCCTCCCCGGGCAGTTGCTGATGCCGTGAGGTGCCGCTTCGTCAGGACTTTCTGATTTTGCCTGGGCTACAGTCATGGACATTTTGTCAGGGCTCTTGAGTTCCTCCTGAAGGAAGGCAAAGCACAAGAAATAAATGTTTATTGTGGCTTTAATGGCTATTTATTTCATTACAGTCAATTACAAGCTCCCTGAAGTGGTGCAGTGAAGAACGCACATCTCTGGTAATGAGTAGCAATTAGGAAAGATAGGTAGCACCATCTACAAGGACTCTCTGTTTAGTAAGCACAGGTGGCACCAGAGCTGGTGGTGGTCCCAGGAGCTTGGTCCCGGGCGTGAGGAGGGTGCCTCAGCATAGCTCCAAAAACCCTGCATGCCCCTGCCTGGGAGTAGCACCGTGAGCAAACCCCAGGAGGGAGCAGCAGCCAAAGGCAGGACGGAGAGGCTCTTTGTAAATAAAATACAACAATATTAGCGACTCACTTCCCAAGTCCGACACATCTAGGCAGAGCAAGTTTCGAGTGCCAATCCGTGAGCGCTGGTGATTAAAACCTTGGTTAAGTGTGTAAAACAAAGCACTTTTATCTCATTTTAAGTTGTTCAAACGGTTAATTGTTGTTAAGATTCAGCCTGTTCACATAAATGCATGCTGCATTTAGGAATTAACTACATGGTAAGCTATATACCTGCTCTGAAGTGTTTGTGGGCTCATAATTATTATAATAAAAGCTAAAAATTATTTGCTGGGGCAAACCAGCAGCACAGATAATGTTAGCAATCGGAGAACAGAAACAAAGGGAAAAAGTGCAAATGAGAACCCAGCTAATCCAATTACAGAAGCACATTTTCTCAGCTGAAAATAAGTTAAATTCCTTCATCTCCTGTACTGTGTCAGTGTGGATGAGGACATCTGTAAGACGCAGCTGTATGCATACAAATTTTCTAAAGATTTCCACAGTAACAGCTGCTGCCAAACCCTTACAGCAGCGGTCATTTTACAGAGTCTCTTTGTAAAGGGAGCTGCTGGGTATTTTAGCAATTGACTTGGGGCTCATACGAGCATCCCTCAGTGAAAGCAGATCGAAAAACCCTTCCTCATGGCAATTAGCGTCCGATTCGCCAGCGCCTTGGCGGGACCAGAGCCCTGCGTTGATAAATGCAGCAACAGCAAACTGTACGTATTTATTGTGCGCTCATTACTGGAACAATGGTATTATATACAATCATGACCTTTTGAGTCCAACTATTTATTACCAAAAGAGAAGCAGCTGCTCCTGTGACTCCATAAATCTTCTCACTTTCCATCCAGGTGGGAGGCTCTGCCTGTGGCTCTGTTCTTCCCTAGAAAGAAGAAAAATCTATACTTTCAGGGGTGCTAAGTATCCATTACTTTTTTTTTTCACCTGTGCCATGGAAAATGAACTCCCTTGAAAGGCAGATTCAGGTGACTGAGCACAGATTTGGTGAGCTACGTGTAGCCACATACATCCGCACAGCTGAGGATGTGACTTATTTTTAGCAGAAACACCAGAGATTTGCCACTAAAAAACCCAAAGCTACTGCATTAGTTAATTAGCTTCTGGTACTGAAAGCTCATTCCCAGAAGGACCGCGCTCACAGTATATTTCTTCCCAATGCACAGCAATACGTAACAGCAGACAACTCAATCACAACAGCAGAAACCTGATGCGCACACCTCTCAAAGCTGTTCAGACATCAGCTTTCAGCAGTGAGACAGCCTTGGAAGCTGGGCTAGGAAAAGATGGATTACTTTACAGGACATGGAAGATCTGCCAGCCACCAATGGAAAATGATCTTTTTCAAACGAAGATGGAGGGACTTCATGAATCCATAACTGAACCTCATCACAGTACTGTTATAACAGGACTTATCAAAGTTTGCCATAACATCACTGTCTTGTAAGATAAAGAACCTAACAAGGGTTAATTTTGCCTAAATGGCATGTAAAAGTTGCCCAGAGTTGCAGGATAAAAGATGAGGATGGTGAAACTATTGACGCAGAGGCTAAATAAACTCATTACATCTAACTTTACACTACCGCTACGCAACCATACTGATATCTCGTTTTTGTTAGTAACATGGTATGTTGTAGGACAAGAGAAGACACACAAATCTGTGTGTAAAGAACAACAGCAAACTGCAGCCTGGTACGTCCAAGATGGGAGTCGATGGCAGGCACCGCTGCCCGGGGTGCAATGAGCCTCAAAGGCACATTCACGGGCTCCCTGGGACCCACAGGTTACTCCCCACTTTGGGTTTCCGCTCTACGGCCAACCCTACCCAGCTGCCCAGAGTTTAAAATGGGAGAGTAAATCCTTGTCATTTATTTTAGAGGCTTTTAAGCTGGTATTCTTCATCGCCATGCCTGATCTCCTGCCTCATAAAGTAGAATAAAATAAAATCTCTAAGGGCCTCCTTGCAGCTCCTGTTTCAGTACTGGAGCTGCTGCTAGGAATAATTCTGTCATTGTTTTTTCGGGTTTTTGTTTGTCGCCATGACACAGTATCATCTTGGGATCTGAGGCGAGGGAGTTTTTTTTCCCCCATCTGAAGAGAAGGTGAGGCGTCTATTCTGAAAACAACACTCACAACTCTTGTGGTAGGCATTTTCAAAAGGGAAGGTTCTGCAATCTTGTCCAAGCACAGTCACTCTGATTTCACCCTAAAGTTGCCCAGAAATGTGTCCTGTTCCCGAGTAGGACAAACTGGCCAATGCAGAGCCACAACCTGGTCCAGGAGGGTATTTCTGACCCAACAGAGAGAATTTAGTCCCGATTCTTTTTAAACGGGAGAGATGGTGGCAATATGCCTGTTCTGTTTTGCTTCCCATTCAGTGCTCCATCCTACAAGGACTTTGGTGCGTATTTATCTCTGCAGACATCCTTAGAGACTGCGGGAGTATAAAAAAGCTGTTTGTGTATTGGGGCAGGGGAGACACGCTCAGGGATTAGGATGCAAATAATTTACATGTGCATAACCCTTCTGAAATGACTGTTTTCTGCAACTTTTACCCTGCCATCTTGCTAGCAGAATAACGTTACCAACATGCAAGTAGTCCAATAAAGTCATTCACTTCTCCTAATGCCTGCTTGGCCGCTTCCTTTGCCACTGCAAACTTAGAGACAAAGAAAACAAACAAAAAATAATTATTAAAAATTCCACGCACAAGTCTCAAAATGCACAATATTTTGAGTTCATAGCGAGTCAGAGTGCCTGCATGTGGGAGGGTTTCCACTGATGCCATTTCCAAGAGACTCTGGAATTGTCCCTCATCCCGCTGGCATGCCCAGCTCCTGTGCCTACAAGTACACCAAACCGCAGCCTTCAGCCAACCAGCAAGGTAAAATCTCTGCTTTTTGTCACAGTGAATAATCTGGGTAATGAGAAAACTCAATTACTCATGGTTTCAAGGAACGAGATGTTGCATGACTTTAATCACAGGTCAAAGGCTGCTTACGCTGCTGCCCAACGCTGTTAAAACAGGGTAGGCTTATTACCCTCATGGACTCTTCCTTTTAACTCCATTCCAAGTGTTCATAGCTTCAGTGGTTATTTATGAATCTCAATGTTATTAATCAATATTTCTTCCTCACTGAAAAATATGCTCAGGCATATCATCAGCAAATTCAGCAGCTTGTGAGACTCATTTAAGACCATCGTCTCCCATTGAACAGCGCTGGTTTTGATATACGAACTTTCTGCCTTCCCACTCATCCTCTCTCTGCTTGCTAAACCGTTTCCTGTTCATGAAAGACCTTTATTTTACAAGCAAAACACCCAGTACTCTTTCCGTCACAGTAAGACAACCCGTGGTTTGGTTAGGCACCGTGCAAAGCCTAAATCCCTGACGAGGGACTTCTCACCCTAAGGATGAAGCCAATGTGGCAGTGGCTTCCCAGGCTTCTGGATGTCCCCTGAAGTGTTGTACGTAACATGTAGGCACTGAAGGCTGCAGGGTGCTCAGACACAGTTACTATTAATAGACTAGGGAAATATTGCAGAACGGAGTGGGGTGCCGCTTGATTTATGGCCAAGCGTTGCCTGCACGCACGGTGTCTTACAGCCGAACTACCCAACGCCGCTGTGGGTATCCCATAAAAATGGCATGCGGAGCAAACAGGGAAAACTGACACTCATGCTCTGGGTCAAGACTGGTCTGTCTTTTCCTTTGCATCCTCTTTGCAATTTTTAAAATTAGAGGAAGTATATTTTTTCCCCAAAAAGAATCTTTCATAACTACTTCTCTGCATAGCACTACAAAGGCCTCATGAGGTTATAATCTTCAAACATACTGCAAGCTCCTGATACTAAAATTAACCACTGTAAGTAGTTAATGCCCAGGTGTTTAAGAATAAAGGCAATGACAATTTGAGACCAGAATTGAGCTGATTTTCCTCAAGAGCTCAGGCCTAGGTGCGTTCCTGGGCTTTCTGTAATCTCTAAGGCCCAAAGAGCATTTCAAACTTATTTACTGGGGAGGAGGGAGAGGGCGGAAGTTTGCACAAGCTTTGAATGATTTGCATTTCCTCAATCACTTATTTCTTTTGTTAGAATTAGAGGGTTTGGTTATCTACAAATTCCTGCTGCTGCTTGGTCACCGTATGAGTCCTAAGCAATAAAATAAAGTTCATCTGATCTAATTTCTCAAACCCTTCTGAAGAAAACAGAGAGTGAACATATCAGACTGCAGCTTGGCCACGATGGTTATTACTTTGTGCTGTCCCCACAAATGGCTCATAATACTTAGCACTTAAAAAATAGGTTATGAACACTCAGTGATTAATCCTTCCAAAGACCCCAGGAGATCCCTAAATAGATATTAGCTTCCCTATCCATGGAGAGTGAAATCGAGATACAAGGATTAAACAATAAGCTGGTCTAGTGGCAAAAGTGATGCCCTGCTTTATTTACTAATCCTTTATCATCTCTTCTCTGTCTAAGATTTAGGTTGCTGACAATATTTTAAGCCTTATTTTAAGAGTAGGTACAGAGCTGTGAACAGCTATTGCTGTCGCTGGAGAGGGCATTAACTTCTCTCAATAGCAAACCCTGGCGTGATGAACGGCTGAGAGGCAGCCTGCAGCACGAGGAGGGCAGCGGAGTCCTGGACCCAAGGCGCGGGTTGACTCGGGCGTCTCCAGGCACCTCCACACCGCAGGGCTGACAGAAATGCTTCTCAAAGCATTCTTGGGTGATATCTATCAAACTCAACAACTAAACCTGCGCTACTTAAAAGTCAAGAAGCAGCACTTCGATGTACACTGCGACTGCCTCCTCTCTGTTGACGGCCCGCTCTGGAATGAAGTAGCGCACGACAACATGTCATTTTTCCACTTCCTAAGCACTGCCACACCAACATTTTAGGGGAAATGGCTGTATCCAGCATCCCTCCAGGCACTCAGCAATGCTCAGTGCAGGGTGGGATGACCAGGACCCATCTCCTCCTCAAGAGCCGAGCTGATGCCTGACAGCATCTCTCCCCGGGCAGAGCAGCTCCTGGCTCTTTTCTCCTGCCAAAACCCCAGTCTGGGAAGCACCGGAGGCTGGTGTCCCTCAGAAAGACAGGAGTTGTTGGCGTCCAGGGCTGTTATCTGCCTCTGTTGCAGTCTTTCTCCTTGCACCCTGGCTTTGCACTCTCTCTGGTGAAAGATGGCTGTGCTTCCCCAATTCCCACTGAGCCTTAAATTTGGCAAAAGGGGCTGATGCAAGTACTCTGAATGCACAAACTCTTCCCCTTCATGGCCTTTCGTTCCCTCCTGTAAGACCACAGATATACCCACTGCTGCCTCGGAAGACCTACTGTACGACCCCTCTTGAACCAATCACCACTGAAGCAAGAACCCATCTGCCATTCCCTACATCAAACTCCCAGGCCTCCTTAATGGCTTTTGTAAGAATGCATTGCATAAATGTACATCTGTTTATAGAAGCGCACAGCCACACCAGTGTATTAAAATTATCTAATATATCCAAATTATCTAAATCTCATTTGCTCCCCTGTCATGACAAGCCAATTGCCACGTTTCAGTCTACAGCGTTTTCTATATGGGCGAGATGATTTATAAGGGATATACCAAGAATTACTTAACCAAAGCTTTGTGAACATGTAAGCACTGCGATATTATACATAAATAGCATATTTTTCTTTCTCAGATTGTAATGTTTGGCATAGCAGTACATAATGCCCCATACAAACTCCCCTGTCCATTAAGATCAGTTATATAGCGGTTTCTTCAGGATAATCCCCTGAAGATGAGATAAATTATATAATTTCCATGTGTGGGATCTAAACCAAATTCTTTTGATTAATCATAAGCCATTAATGGTAATGGTAATGAGTATGTCACTAAGCACACTATAAAATATGGAAAGCCTGGATTACTCTCAATAGATCTTGGCAAGTGCCTCGTTTAACCTTCACAGCTCATGAAAAACTGTTCGAACTTCTTTGTTTTAGACATGAAAACTATTGATTGTTTACAGCATCATATGACCTTTTCTGACAAGTGGGAAAAATTATGAGATATTAGGTTGTAATTCAATCATGCAATGTGCTCTAAATTATGTTGAGTTTCAAAATGTCGATGTTGTTTCTGCACATTCGTTTTAGCTTTGAGTCTCATCTCAGTCTTTGGAGAAGATATGTATGAAACTATTTCAAACCGCAGTGCTCCTTGAATGGCCCTGACTACAGATAAGCTCAATATCTGGAAGGCATCAGATCTGAAAAGTTACTCTTAACTATAACAAATAATAAGTAATTTTAAAAACATCAACTAAATGAGGCTTAGCAGTTATATACAAAACAGATTGTGCAGCACATGAACCAAGATCCTGTTCTACAAAACTTGTGCAAAGACATACCTGAGGTCAAACCACTAGCAATGTCTAACCACTACTACATCTAGCTAACATAAAGTCTTAGTCTAACAGCTTCTGTAACGGTCCACCTCGACCCACCATCCTGAACCTGAGCCTCAAATGAAATCTTTGATTCACTGCTGATCTCACAACACACAGGGCTTCAAGAGTTAAAAATATAATGTGACAGCAATTTTTCCTCTCCTATGGGATCTCATTTATCCTCCTCCTAATCATATTTTCACTGTTTATTGTACTTCAAAGTCTTCTACCCTTTCATCATCAGAACCACACCTCCAACGACAGGGAATTAGTGTATCTCATTACAGACCTGTAATTACAAGCGATCAGTGACCACTGAAATGGATGTTTGGGAGCACAATGATAAATAAACATTTAGAAACTGGATTGTATGAAAAAAAGTATTTTTTTATAGAATCATAGAATCATTAGGGTTGGAAGGGACCTTTAAAGGCCATCCAGTCCAGCCTCCCTGCAAGGAGCAGAGACATCTCCAACCAGAGGAGGTTGCTCTATTCTTTCAGTGGTGCACAACTCTGTATACCCTATACATGACACAGATGTTGCTGAGGGTTATCTATGATTTTTTTGAAAGATAGACTCTTTCCTCTATATCAGTAGAACACTTTTACTAGAAGTAGACTACATCTCTGCCAATGCCAGCAGAGGCAAGAAAGAAAAGCCACAGGAAAAGGTCCTACATCCACTAATTGCTTTGTTCTCCAACAGGTCAGTAAATTTTGCAGAACTCCAGCTCACCTCAGGCTCCTCTGGCAGGCACCCACCAGAGCTCATTTTCCATATATAAATTCACGTTTCATATATTTTGCAGACCGCTCAGCCTATTTCAAGTGTTATGACTTAATTGTTTCCAGCTAACAAGATTTAAAAACCTACAGCATGCAAAAAGTTTTTAATGTGCCCATTTCAGTGAAGGAAGCTCATTCTACCTTAAAAGACAGCAGAGGGGAGGCAGGTTTTATTCTGCTTTGTCAGAGCTTTAGCTCTCCGTCTGGGAATTTTTCCAAACCAATACCTATTTAATCAAATTTTGTCTTTCCATAAGCGACGCTAATGCTCAATCTGAAGTAGAAATGATGAAATACATACATACAGTGGAACATAAATAACGGCCAAAGTTGGGATTTGAGGCATCGAAGTGACTCATCAGAGCAGCAGTCTTTCACGAGGAATGAGGAGCGTTATGCATCATCCGTGTCGTTTCGAGTCAGCACATTCCCATCCACGTGTAAGGCCGTTAACGTGACACCTCTGCTGTATACACCTAAAAAGAAGACTGGAACTATTTTTCTGTAACGAACATTAAAGCTTTTGGCCTGCTGTAAAACCATAATGCCTTTGGTCTGTAAAAAACTTGAATACAGACGGGTTTTTTACAGCTGATAGTTTAACAGTAATTGGTCCCTGCCATTCTCACCCATTTCAGGCACTGAGATTCCCGAACATCCTGCTGCATAATTCAGGGCTGATTTATAGGAAGAAGGACAAAACATTACCAATCTCAGCGGAAACATGCTTCCACTTGAACTGGAAAGTTCAAATTTGCTGGAAAGAGGTCATCTGAGTTTGTATTACTGTGCTCCCTGCCCTCAAATTCCGCCCGCTGTTGCAGTAGGGCAGGTCTCGAAGGAACTTCAGGGTGTGAAATATTGAGGAGACCTCAAGCCACCATGAGGAACACAGACTTAATAGGAAGAACCAGGCTTGCTCAAATCCACTGTACCGGGTCCTCTGAGATAGTAGAATGTGCATGGTTTTTTAAAAAGGAGCTATGTAAGGCAATTTTACCGAAAAACCAGCAACTGTCTGCTGTGGGGCAGAAGTTTTGAGGTAAGTTCTGTACAGAGATGTTTCTGCCAATGACTATTTGGTAAGAAGTCACCGAGCTGCTGAAAAACAAATTTAGGGTCGTCTTAGCTTCAGAAACTTCATGCTGAGAACGGAAGCATCTAAACCACATGCATAATCACCTTTTATATTTTTTTTTTTGCTGAAAATTTTGATAAAAGACATGGAAATGTGTATCAGCCAAGCAACTCAAAAGAACTGAATGTGTACTTAAAACAGATTGGTGATAATTTAACCATTTCCAGGCAATCATTTGGAAAGGCATCAGCCTTGCATGGCTTTGATCCATGACATAAGAGGACTTTATCAGAATTCTGCCCAAAATACATTGCAGTCAAGTACTGAGGAAGCATTGGGGTTGGTGCAGGAAGGACTTGACCCAAGACTGCCAATTAAGGCATAAAGTGAGCGCTTCCCTTTGCTTTCTTAATCTATTCTTAACACAGAGACATATAAAATATTCCAGTACAACTTGATGCAACACAGCTTGTTGCATTTCGGACAAGTAAGTTCAGAGTCAGTGAAAACACAAATAATACAACTGAGTCAAAATACATATGGGAGGGGTAGGTAGAGGGGTCATTTACAGCTGCCCGGGGTAATTACTCCGTAGGTGTCAAATTCTGAGATACAAATATTGAGGTGGAGACATCTCTAAGATAATAAAAAATAAGTTTATAGGCAGAAGTTATAATTTCTGCTTCATATTTTTATTTTCATCATCTCAAGTCTGATTATACACTCAGAAGCAGCAAGAACGGATGCAATGCAACATTGCCTGTGTAAAACTCCTAGATCTCCGCAAATATTTTTTTTTTTTTTTTTTTTTTTTAAAAAAAAAAAGGGAGGGAGGGGGATGGTATACTCAGGTCTGATTGCCTTAAAACAAAGAAATCAAGCCCCTGAACTATCGATCCACTGTCTGTTAAAAGTTATCATATTTACCACCAGGGATGCAGAACCAAGCAATCAATTTCCTAATTAACAAAAGGTGCAATGTATTTCTGCCATCATGTTCAGGTAGTTTAAGAAGCTAATCACAGCTCAATTAAAAGTTGCTGCTCTCAACTGGGAGTGATTGGGCGAACACATCTAATCCATTTACAAATAAAGACAAGCCGTACCATTCGAACAACCGCTAAAAAGTAGTGATGGGTGTGTACACCTGTAAAGCAGCATATGGGACCATCAGAAGGATGCTGCCCATGATTATCAACAGCTGTGAAGGCTACAAGGGAGTTTCCAGTGCGGTGCCAAGGTCTGAGCCATTTAATTGTAGAAGATGGATAATGAATAGACACTGGGATTGTGGAGGACACCAAGACTGTGAAGAGAATTAAATCATCAGTAGTGCGAGACTAGGCCAGGCTGGATCTGATTGATCCGATTCCTACTAAAGGCAAAAGGTACTTCAATTTTGGTTGGCCCTAAATGCAAAGTATTTCAAGGAAAGAAATGGAGAGTCAGAAAAGAGAAAATATCTGAGAAAAATAATAAACTATGTGAAAACAAGCAGAAACGGAAAAGAAAAGCAGCAAGTTCTCACTCACCTTTGTACCCTTGTGTATGGCTTTGCCTTTGGAAGATGTAAGAGGCACAGAAAAGTTTCATTTCTAACAAGAGCTTACACTGGCAGGACCCCATTCTGCCATGTGGCCCATACTGGTATTTCAGACAAAGCAGGAGTCTGACACTATACGTGTTTGTGAAACACCTTTGGGCTTTCGTTGAGGGACACAACCTTGCCTTCTCATGCTGCCAGTCAACCACCAAAAAATCATTTCTGTCAGTGCAATTGGTATTTTCACCTCTGTACATCAGTCTCTTTCATCATTCCACACTCATCCCACAGGAAGCATTGAAGAAAACTCCCAGAAACATAAGTGAGGAGAAAAGACCTCTTTCCAAGTCTATATTCTGCAGGAGCTGATGGGACACTGACTCATGGAACCACCAAAAATGAAGGCTCCCATGGCATGGGGGAAAAACTAAAGCAGAGTGACACAGACAATTTAATCCCCTGAGACTCTCCTTCCACTGGTTATTAGTTGCAAATAATGGGTTTTTGAGTCAGCTCTGAGCAAAAAACAGTGACATGGGAAAGCCAGAGGATGAGAATATGGCACAGCCAAAAAGATGGGGCTCTGGGCACAGCCAGAACAACAAGGAGCAACACACAAACAGGACCAGAGCCCAAAAATGCACATTGCAAGAAATTATTTTCCTTAAAAACATCAACTTCAATGCCATCCACAATGCTGAACAAAGATCTATAGAGTCACTCCACTTGCCTTAACCTGTACCTACAGACTCACTCTTTAATATATATATATATACACACACCATATTTACATCACCACTGCAAACAGACAAACCTTACAGAAATAACTCAAAACTGAAAGGCATTTCTCTCTACTAAATAGACATTTTCCGCTCACATCGACATCTTATTTGTATGTGAAGTGAAGCACAAAAGTAATGACCATATCTAAATTTCTCGTAGGCAAAAAGTTTGAAGGATATCTTTAAAATAAATGGTTTCAATATTTTTTAAACATTATAGAATATGAGGACAAGCGTGTGAAACTAGAATGCATTTTACAGAAAATTCAGAAGTAAATGGAATGTACAGTCAAGAAAAAAAAAGAAAAAGCTTTATAAATTCTTGTTTACCTGGAGGTATTTTTTCTAAGACTAGAAAACAACAAAAAAGTTGTTATAAATTATAAAAGTTTTAATAGTGTTTAGCAATATATAATTGAAAATAAAATAGCAAAAATAATTTTAAACATTCAGTGTCTTGACTCTTATAAGGGAAATTGAAAAATATTCATACATCGCTTTCTGCCAGGTCGATAAACCACAGCAGTGTTATGCATTGCACAAGTTCCTCCAAAGATTGCCACCCTGGGTTTGGAGCAGCTTGAACGCTTGCCAAGCCCATGGCGACCTGCCCTGCCTTTTGTTGCCCAGAGGTATTGATCTGCGCGAGTACAATGGTGGACCTGGCAGAACACAATGTCAGTAACCAAAGTTCCCTCTTTCAGCTCTCTCCAAAATTCAATATCAGTAAATTGCAGCTGTTGCCCTTGGCAACTTGGGAAATTCAGAGGTAAACGACCCCTTCCTCACTCTGGGAAGGGTACAATGACCACGACCTGCAGTCAACAGCGCAACACCACAAAACAAAATCGCACACGGCAGAGCAGGTATGCTGCTGCCTTGGTTGTTTCTTGTCACAATGCCTTCTGAACATCTCCTAAATAAACCAGACAATAAAGCAGCTTCATTTCAGCCATAAGACTAAAATTACCAACTCTCTAGAAAAGGAAACATAATCCCGGTGAATAAAAACATTTTTTTACCACACTTGCAGAAGTGACTACCTGTGTTCCAAAAATCATCCCTCCACACCTCAACTGAAACATCCTTCCTAGAGCGGAAACAACTCAAGAGCAGGGAGTGGCTGCAGATAACTAACTAGAAGAACACTGAAGTTCGACATCCAGTATACATTAGAAAAAATTCTGATAGGCTTCTGAAAAACACTCTAGCACACTTTTTATCTAATATATATTATGGTCATAATGACACCCATATATGTATACATAAACAAAACAGTTACAGGGGCAGGATGTCTCTTGAGCTAGTTTCTTCAAGACAAAATACTCATGCTCTGAGCCATGGCTTAGACTTTCCTTAAGGAATGGCTCTACAGGGATTGGCTGAGCCAATCCAACTGCAGGCCACCAACACTGGTGCTCCTCTGAGCCCACCACAACCTGTTTCAGAAAAAATCACCCTCCAAAGCCAGCAGATTTTTTTTTGCAAGTTTAACTCCTTGAATCAGATCTTTGCATTGCCAGACAAATTATAGCACTGTTGCAAGACAAGAGATGGATGTCAACAGAGAAGAACTCTCCCTCTTGGCCACAACTCACATCCAGAGAGGCTCAACTACACCAAGACGTCGAACTTTTGGAACTCTTCCTTCCAAACTCAATCAACTCTCACAAAAGCAGATGTGCTTCTTGCTCTTATTTTCACAACACTCCTGATATAACTTGCTGCTGAGTGACTAAAGACATCACCTGCTCCATTGACAGAGCAGAATAAATCCCGTGGTGGGGAATTAAATAGGATTGCCCAGCCTTAGTGTCAGAGGAGCTTTGTCATTACAAGGATTTTCAGTTTAGTTCAGCGACAATGGAGTCTCTGAACCTGCACTAAGAAGCCATAATGCAAATTTTGTAACTGAAGTGAGTCTGAAGTTATGAAAAAGTGTACTTGTCTAGATAACTATAAGTAGTGACATCTTTGGCAGCAGTAAATAAAAACCCTACCAGTAAATAAATAAACAAGATCCTTCCATAGTTGCAATGCAGACTGGCAGCTCAGGATTACTGCTTCATTTAGGGACCATTCCAAAATCTTCTGAAACCAACGGGACCTTTATGCTAACTTCAGAAGGCTCTGTCCACTTCTTTTGAACAGAGCAAGAACACGCAAATCAAAGAAATAGTTAGAACTTAAATGTACTGAAGTGAAACACAGGAAGGGGATTCAGAGCCCAGGTCTCTCAGGGGCCCCTGCAGAGCATTTATCTTAACTTCTGCTGTTGTGTCATCACGTTTTATGAACAGGAATCATACTTAGCAGAGATACTACAGCAGAGATTCACCAGAAGAACTACTTGGTACAGAGAAAATCATTCAGCTTATATTATTTTAATATTTCATTAGCGTTCTTAGCAGAATCTCCCTCACAAGGAAAATAAAAATAGCCTAAATTCAACACAAATTATGTGCAAAAAATCTACCCCGAAGCATTTTCAGCAGAGATTTAGAATTTCTCTGACTCTAGACCCTTGATATTCACACCCTTTGCTTTGAAAATATAATCGTAACTACTTTTAAAATGTGCTTTATTACAACAGACTTCAATGACACAAAATTCTTTCGTGTTATACCTGAACAAGTCAACAAAACAGATGCTTAAATAACATTTTGAATAACTGTGCTTTACCTTACTAAGGAAATCAAAGCGGTATCCTGGGTCACATGCTGCACCTTCATCGGGAAAATGATCTCACAGGGCCTTTGTTGGGTCACCGTTGCCAAGCAGAGCTGGGAAGGAAGGAGAGAGTCTTTCAGAGGGGTCCCTGGCACAGAGAAGCTAAGGCACCAACTTGATTTCAAACATGGCCCAACGGAGCATCCTTTAATGAATGGTGACAGTTCTGCTCTACAAGAGACATCTCAGCAGCCTTACAGGCAGCAGCTCTGCCAGAGCCCAGGAAAACAAAATAGGTTCAAGAAGCAGAAGACAAAAATGAATGCTAATTATTAATTAGTAGAGCTTCAGGCAATTATGTAACTGTCAGTGGAAAGCGCAGACAGATACATGACAAAATCAGACAGAGGGGGAGACAGCATGACAGGATGCGGGGCCAAACTTGACCCAAGTATCATTTCAGTCTCCGGGGAAATTACACCTTTCATGTCCGGTTACATTTGCTGTAACAGGAAAGCACAATAAATAACAACAACGATTCAGCCCTACAAAAGGAACTCAATGTGACATGCCTTCTGCTTCTAGGCATCCTTTCCACGATTATTTTAAATCTCTGGTGTCTGCGTGGCGCAGATGAAGTATACGAACATTTGAAAATTAATGTGTTGAAAATCATCAACCTATTTTCTTCCTTTCAGTTCACTTCTGCACTTAAAACCTTGGTCACAGTACAGGCTTTCCAGCCCATCTACCTAAGCTCCAGCCCCTGCCTCTCCTGGCAACCCTCAGTTGGATTCACCCCACCTCTTCCCCGATAGCATCTGTTCAGAATTGGCTGTAGCCAGGCTGTGTCCTCACTGGTGTGCATCTTCTGCGTCAGGCTTGCCTGCCTGTCTGGGATGCATCTCCTCCACCAGCAGTTGGTTGGGCTACCCCAGCAAGGACGACACTGCACCGGAGAGGTCAAGTGCTATGGGCTCTCCCGACGTCTGCATGGGCATAGGGACGTGTCAAACGGCAAACATCAGGCATTGGATTCCATTTAGTAGCGCTGAGCAAACTTCTTTTAGTTAGATAAAGAACTGCACAGTGGAGTTTAAAATGCCTTGACCTTGCATTAATGTTTTTAAATAAAATGATGTCTAATTAAGCAATCTACATGTTGGCTCTTAATCACCAATGGAAGTGTTCAAACTCTGGAGAGAACACACGGTACTTTCCTTTCTCTTATTAACACAGATGACAGAAGAAAAATCTGTTTCTCCCACTGTATTAGACAGTAAACTGCCATGTACAAAACAAACTGCTCAATTAAATTGTCGGGTGTGACAACAGTAATCAGGCTGTTAAGGCTGAACAGTCAGAATTTCTAGTGAAAGAAGCAGATTATTTTTTACGATATATATCAAAAAATATTTTTCACAAAATATTTTTTACTATATATATCAAAAAATATTTTCCACAAAATATTTTCATAAAAGCCATGAAATGGGTATCACTAAAAACCAATAAATACGTAATAATCAGACATGGGAATTAATTAAGTTTGAAGAAAGGACTTACGACTTCTCTATACAGATATTACAAGTACAACATTGTCTCAAGATCGATCTTTTTGCTAAAGTCAGATTCAGGCTGTAGCTCATACAGCAATCAACATCAACATTTGTTTTATAAAGGCTTACAGAAAATTTTCTTTCAAAACTATTCAAAGATTACTCAGCAATATTTTAGTCCCAATAATTTCAATAAACTAGCCTAAAAGGTAGTTTCATTTTGTAAAATACTTACAGGAGTAGTAAGGTTTTGTAGTCTTGCAGTCAAATTTAAAAGCCTCAAGAAAGCACTCAGTGAGGCGAGAGTAGAAATGTGCATAAATCCCACAGTTCAGCTGGATCCATCTTTTACAAACTATCCCTTTTCTGTAAGAAAGATGAGGGCAGACTTTTTAACACAGCCTGTAGTGATAGGACAAGGGATAATGGTTTTGAATTTACAGAGGGGAGATTTAGACTGGACATAAGGAAGAAATTTTTCACAATGAGGGTGGTGGAGCACTGGAAGGGGTTGCCCGGAGAGGTGGTGGATGCCCCATCCCTGGAAACATTCCAGGCCAGGTTGACTGGGGCTCTGAGCAACCTGATCTGGTTGGAGATGTCCCTGCTCCGTGCAGGGGGGTTGGACTGGGTGGGCTTTGAAGGTCCCTTCCAACCCAAACCCGTCTGTGATTCTGTTTCCAGAGTAATAACCTTTCCCAAAAACCTCTGAAAGCTCAGAGAGGCAAACTTGAATATTTATTTCCAAAATGTTTGTCTTGGAACACAGCCTAAACTATCAGTAAAGGAAAAAAATGGACCTAAAGTCTTGTCGTGGTTTGACTACAGTCAGCAATCGAGTACCACGCAGCCACTCAAGCACCCGCTTTAGTCAACCTGGACAAATCTCAAAATCAGGAAGACATGTAAGGAACATCAGCAATTAAGTTTTTAGTCTTTAGAAAATTGAAACCCCAGAAGCACAGTAATTTAAACATCATTGGCAGATTAGTTATGTGTGTGTATATACGTAAAAGATATTACACGCTAGCTGTAAAGTATCATGTCAATTTTGAAAAAGGATTAATTTCATCGTCAAGATTTTTTGACCACTGAAGCAGTGCTGGACATCATCAATCTCGTGTTTCAACAATTTCTACACCATCCATCTGTGCTTGCAGTAATCTGCACCCACAGAGTTTGTGTTTCATTTTTATTTTGGCACAAAATGAAGAGAAAACTGTTACTGCTTCAATTACACCAATGCCATGAGCATTAGTACAAAACAACTGTGCAATTAAGAACTTCATGACTCAAAACTTATTTGAGAAACATAGTTTTGGGTTGTGGCTGCTGGAACCTGACAAATTCGAGAGATCTGTGGAAGAGGTTAAATAAGTACTGAAATTTTCACGGGACCAACTGTTCCTTAGCACTTTGCTGCCATATCGTAGTTTAAAATAAGCATGTGAATCTACAGACTTAACCCTCACGCAAACAGATACACCACTTAGAATTGCTGGCATGAACAATCAGTATTTACACATTTTTTATGTGAATAGATGAAATATTTGTAAGTTTTTTGGAGGACTAGTCTGGTTTTTTAATTCTTCATTTTCTTCTGATTCATCAATAGAAAATAAAAAATCTCCTTTCCTGCAAATTTCAGGTCAGTTATATTGTATTATGTGATGTAGTGCGTACAACACAATACAGAACTTAACCAGTAGCAACATTGTGTAGGTGTGTTTATATTGTATATCCTCAAAATCAAAGTTACTCCAAAGTAAGCTTACAAATGAGACAAAGTCAAGCCCTGAAGATCAGGAATTGCTTCAGCTTCAGTCCAATCTTCGTATACATTTGCAATATAAAGGTTCAACACACATATGCTTAATAGTTTAAACCATGTTTGGTATATATGGGCAGAAAAAGACGGTGTCATGGGACCAGGGAGGTTGGGAAGCTCTTCAGTCACCGCTGCTGCCTCTCAATCTTCCCTCCCTCCCAAGGAATCAATACTTGAGCACTCAGTGCATTGACTAGCATCTCTGTAATCAAATTTAGTCGCAGAAAGGTTATCAGAGCTCTTTTTCTTCTTTTTTTTTTAAACACTAAAACAAGGCAAGTATTTTTGTTTCCCAGATTGTCAAAACCTATCATCTAGATCATCAGCATCTCCAGTTGAATAAAATAACTGATACAAACCACCGGTAACCTGATGTGCCTCTGTCAGCTAGGTTAACTTACCAATTAGTTTGAGTTCAAAACGACCACAACACATGATGACGCTGCTAAACTTGCACAGATTTATAGGAAAGTAGACAAAGAAAAGGAATTCACACAGTTAAGCAGGCCTATTGAAAAGCAAGCAATAACATTCAAGACTTGGTTCTCTAGGTTATGAATATAGATGCTGCTTTTTGACACATTAAATATATCATTGAAGTCAAAACCAGCATTGTTTCCACAGACGCAACCTATCATTGAACAGAGTGCTTCTACAAGAAGACTGCATCATAAAACTTGCAGAACTGGATCGAGGCATAAATGCAAAAAATCTTAAATATCAAACTTCTTTTCCCTGCCTTTTTTATAATATATGCTTAGATTTTGTTATCCAAAGCCAACCTCATTTGCAAATGCAGGGGCTGAGACATACTAAAAAGTTACAGAGTTGAATCAACATAATTTTTCAAGTTCTCTATTTCACCCTTCTGAGGTCTGCAGCAGTTGCAGCTGGAGATACATCTGTGGAGAACATTTCGAGAGATGGTCTGTTCTACTGTGGGCCTTCCCCACAGCCAGTCCAGCCACCGCAAAAGGTCTCCTCCCATTTCCCAGGATGTGTGACACAGCTGGAGAGCAGCACCGATGGACTCACCCCTTCTCCTCAGGCCTGAACATCTGTCTGTCAGTCCCAAGCACTTCATTCACTCCTATAAACTGGAGTCAAAATTCCTTACTGCCAGCAAGACCAACTTTCATTCCTTGATAAGGACCCTGCTTTTATATGTTTCTGAGTGTGCCTCCAGCTCTACTTACTGCAATTTGGAGTCCAATGAAGACCGTAAAAATTGCAAGAGACCAGACTCCACCAGTGGATGACATTTTAGGGCTGCCCAGCTGATGAGCCCACTGCTCTGCTCATGGGATGCAAAATTTTACGGGGCAGTACTCAAGTTAACAATAGCCTTGGGCAGATCTGACTGCAACATCAGAGGTTTTCTGCTTGCAGATCTTCAACCAAAGACAAAGTGGTTTGCAGATTATAACGCACTCTTCTCAAAGAGTTCAGACCCAAAAAGCACTTCTCGTACCGGTGCCTACCGGGGACGGCAGCAAGTCCAGTTCAATTCAACGAATGTGTTATACACGTTCCATTACTTCATACAGAACAGCTTTAAGTAGTTTGAGTCCTGTTGTCTTCGCTACCAGCAGATGATTATTATTTTTAATGAGAAACTAAATAATCTGTGATTTGCTTCATGTCCATCCAAATTTTTTCACTTGAACTTAATTTTACTAAACACCATCTTCCTCACATCTCTGTCCCGCTGTTCTCAGATCCAGAAGGGTTAAAACTGGTGAAACACATCCCTTTCATTCTTGTGTTTCTTTTATGCATCACATAGCACGACACATCTCTAAAGGCAGGGCATTTCAAATATCTATGAAAATGGCACAGATTGCCTGCCAAAATTCACATGTTTTTTCCTGCTTTCCCAAATCACCATTTCCAAACAAGTCATCATAGAATAACATCCCCAGAGCAAGTACTGCACACACACTAACATAAAAAACCAAACACATTTACAACTGCCTGACCACGGTCAAGAAAAGGACCATTTTGGATACTTTTTACACATTGATTTATTCTCCTGAGACTCAAACTCTTCATCTTTAAGGAGGAACATTTAGTACGAGGAGTTAAGCTACACAGTCATTCACACCTATAGCATGGCAGCAAGTAAGCCGGTGGCTTTCTACCAATATTTCTAAATTCAAGTCTTAAGGCACTAGTAAACTTCAAAAAATTAAAACAGCAACCCCACCGCATGCCAATCCCAAAGAAATAACTAATTGCTACGAAGGGGGCTGCTGGGCTCAGAAAGTGAGATTTGCTCTCCCTCTAGAGTTGCAGCCGCATGCGCTCTAGCCTACAACCAGTCGAGTTGTTCTGCTAGTGCTGTTGGTTGCTATTCTTATTCATTCAAAAAAAAGGTAGTAACCTTGAAAAAAAATATTTTCATCAAACCCTATCACAAACATTTTATCCAGCCTTGACCACCAGTCTAAGCGCCTCTCAGATACATCATAACACTTGAATATAATAGCAGCAAGCAAACTACTCACAGAAGTTCACATTTATATTGTCTCAGTATTCATTATCTTTAAGCGCATCTTCCTCTTCACTTTTGCCATTGTGATACAATCAAGAAAATTCACCCTGAACAGTCTAATAAAACCCTGCACTGCTGGATCAGACTCATGGGAACAAAAAGCATTCGCTTCCTGCTCATTCAAATACATAATGTGCAAGCAGAAAACAAACAAACAAACCAAAAAAAAAAACCTCCAAGAAAAACAGATCTCCAGTAAGAGACATCTGCTTTTTGTGCCTAGCAGAAAATTCAGCTCCTCTCAGCCATCAGGAAAGCGGAGCTAACCTTTGAGTTCATGAAGCCAACAGCCACGCACTGCCCTGATCCTGGCACTCGCGAAATGTCAAGGATAATCTCATTTCCATTTTGATGAATAATGTACAGAACGGCAAACACTTCTGGGTGTGCGTAGACAGGAATTCAGCCATGGGATCTCAGTAGGTTGTGCAGAAATAGAAGGGTGAGAAAAAGAGATGAGTTGAGGGTCAAGGAGCCTGACGCCTTTCAGTGCTACGGTTATTTTATCTCCCATTATGTTAGAGGATAATGGGCTGAAATAACTCATTTGAGTACATACTCATTTGATTTTCCAGTCCTTGCAGGTTTATTACCCCTCCACCGGTGCAGCGTTGCAGGGCAGCTCATTGGCAGAGGCGACATCGGTGACGCAGTGCTGTAGGCACCTGCTGTCAGTCACCGGCCCTGCAGCCAGTGCCCAGCTCCACGGAGAGCCTTCGCTCAAGATCCCTCTCAATCCAAGCCTAAGAGCAAGAATAAATCCTCCCCTACACACGCCCTCTGTCCCAAGAGGGGCACATATAAATAACAAAACACAGCACATCTTCTGAAGGCCAGACATTCATTTGCATGCAGCAACTCAAGCTGGCAGCCCTCGTAAAAGCTACCAGCTAGGTCATGTTTTGGCTTTCACAATTATGGACTAGAAAAAAATAAATAAATAAATAAATAAAAAGGAAAAATAAACCCACAGAGTCAAAATACCTAAGAAGAGGTATTGTGCCTGTAATTGCTCAGTGCCCAAGTGTGCAGGTAAAATGGCAAGAGCAGCCCAGAAAAACAGCCAAAGCTGTGCTTTCCCGCACCTATTTTCCCTTTGCTGGTACCTATTCTGCTCAATTTAACAGAAAATTGGCAGCAACCATCCAAGGTTGGTTATAAGTGATGTTCTGGCGCAGAGGCTGAGCTTTCCAGTTTTGGGGTTTTTTTGTGGTTTTTTTTTTAAAAAAAAAAAAACTTTAAAAATACTTACATACAGACCCACATCTTTTAAAATAAACAAAGTGAAGGATAATT
Organism: Ardeotis arabs; assembly: GCA_011801015.1. Classification (NCBI taxonomy): domain Eukaryota; kingdom Metazoa; phylum Chordata; class Aves; order Otidiformes; family Otididae; genus Ardeotis; species Ardeotis arabs. The sequence continues at coordinate 65,983 of JAAGAY010146924.1, read as the reverse complement.
TTAGGTGCATCACAAGGAAACGCAAAAGAAACTCCTCTTCCCTAAAGGAGTTTCTCGGTTTGACTGGAGGTTACAACTGCATGAGCCCTGACTCGCCACAGCAAACGGCACCGAGCTCCAGCAGCAAAGCCCTGTGGCTGTGTCCCTCAGCCAAGCAAGACCTCCCATCCCACCTGTGACCACAACCCCACGCCCATCAGAAACAGTGACCATCACTGCAAAGACCAGAATTATAAATTCTCAGTGTTTCCTTTTCATATAGTCTCATTTTTGTGAACCTCTGCTACAGAAAACAGCTCAATGGCTGTGACTTCTTGCTCTTCTGAGGTAACCCTTCATCACAGCCTGTTGCAGAGTATCAATTGTCAAGATCTACAAGATTTTCTTGACTTGATCAATCATCAAAAATTTGATCAAATTATCTCATTAAGCTGTTTACTCTTTGTTGCACACAACAAATATTCGCTTCAACGATCCTATCGATTAGCATCACAATTAGATGTGAATTCGAATACTCAATTCCTTACATATATAAATGCAAAGATCGTGCAGGCACATGGTGGCACATGGTGCAGATAAGGTAATAGTCACCAGGGGAATTCCCATATCACTGGGAAGGGATGTGAACTGGTATTATCCTGCTCGAGACCCTTACCGCATCTTTGCGGGAGCATACCAGGCAGAGAAGTACGTTTTATAAAGAAAGTCTTAAGTAATCCATTCACCTAAGAAGGGTGAAAAGCTCTTCATTTGTAACACAGGAATAGATTTAATGATGAAATGGATCTTCATCACGAGTTTCTAAAGATTTCTAAAAGGCTTTGAGCATTAAAGAGAATTTGAAATAAGCTTGGAATTTTGCCTAGCGTTTTTAGCTGATTTCTCTTCCCTTCCCCTATCCCGGGCACAAGATGGTAATTAGAGCGTGTTACTTTCCCTCCAGAAAATATGTGTCATTATGTGAGAGTCTGAATAAGGAGTTCAGTACATCTCTATTCCATATAAATCACCTCCTAAAAATACAGCATGAGGTAGAACAATCAAAAAGACACCACGTAACAAATAACAAAACTAAGATTTGATGTAGCAATAATTAACGCGGTGCCACAGTGACCTTTAGAACCATCCCGCCGAGAACTTTTTAGAGCGAGAGAAGAAGTGCACCCCATAAAGACAGCAAAGAGAACCATTATGTTCCTACCTCTCTAGCGGTACTCAAACAATAGAGATGTTCATTTGAAGGAAGGGCAATTTGGCTTAACGTTATTGAAGTCCGGCCATTTTCCAACATCCTAAAAGCTTTTCTGACTATAAAAGGCTCTTCATCTGTCATGTGCTGGATATAAACCATCTCAATCAGAACCACTAATCTCCCCTGAAAGAATTTCTTTGGTAAAAGAGTCTCTCAGGACTGGCTGCTGAAAACTTAGTCATTCAGGTTTTTTGTATCTTTTTTAAATGAAGTCATATCAAGAATACATAAAATTTATACCACCTGTGGAATATTTTTCCATATTTTTAATGAAAAGGGCTTATTCAGGTCTGAAAGCATCCAGAGTTCCAGTGTTTCCAGAAGCTCTTTTGTGCAGTTATTTACAGTCAGGCTTAATGACAGCATCGAAACTGTGACAAAAATCAAGACAACAGAATACAAATTTATCTTTCTGAACACATTTTCATTACTCGTAAATTTTCCTTAGGAAAATTAGGAAGCAAAGAAGGGATCTGTTTAATCTAGTGCACAATATTATTCTTGTCACATAACGAAATAAAGACTAGAGGTCCATTTGATCCATATATTGTATTTTATCTGCTAAATTTGTCGCTGGCAGCAGGGCAGAGGAGCAGTGGGAGAGGCTGCCCAGAGCGGGTGTGCAGGCTCCATCCCCGGAGGCTGTGCCACCCGCCCGGACTGCAGAGCTGACCCAGCTTTGGGCCAGAGCGGGGACGAGGGGCTCCCTGGTCCCTCCCCTGCATTGTCCATGCACAACCCATTCCTGGGTATGGTCAACGCCAAGCCACATCCTCTTTTGATGACTAAAAACTTAACCGAAAAAAAAGAAATGAAATGGAAAAAATGGTCAATAACACGATATTTCAAAAGAAGCATCAAAGTACCAAGGGAAATATTAGTTTTACACACCAATTGGTTTTACTTAGACTAACAATACTCTTTTTTCCTAAAAAAAAAATATGGAGAAATTCATATCAAAATGACAAACCTCATCTTAATTTTCCATGTCTTTATGCATCCATTTTTTTTGAAAACTCTCTGGAAAAAAGAAACTGGGAAAAAAAAAAGTTTAGGTCATTCAAAATGCAGACCTATAATGTTAGCTATTTTAATTTTCTGCCAGTAGAATAATTAAACATTTTCACATTTGTTGAATCAGTGCAGCATGGTCAGACATTACCCTGATCAGAACATGCTCAGAAATTATATTCTTTAACTGCAGATCAGTTCTAAAACAAAATGTATAGCAAAGTTCAAAATAAAGCTTGAGGGCTGTGTAAGTAAAGAGCATGAGAAGAGGGGTGTAAAGAGAGTATTTTTGTTGATTGTCAGCTGCTTTTGAAATTAATAATACACGTGACCTGATAGAACATGCATACTAAAATTTTCTTAAGGTACTTAAGGAAAAAAACTCCAAAATGCCAGAATTACAAGAGGAAACACTGAATATGCTACAATGGCTAATAAGAAGTCATTCAAGTGGCTTTAATGCCGAACTGAACCGTTAGCTAGGTTTATTAACAAACTGAGGAATACCTGCATTCGATCCCATTCTCACCAACAGATTCAAGAGGAGCTTCTACGGAGAAAGTTTCTCCACAGACCATGAAAGGACCCACAGTGAACACACCCTGAACCACACTAATTTAACGGGATTTCTCCAGGAAAAGAACATGGCATAGACCAGGACAAGTTGAAATGCCTGCAGCACAAACCAGCCCGCTGAGCAAGAGGTGGGCAAGACTTTTGGCAATATCCCGCTGGGGAAACACAGCTCAAAGCAATTCTGAGGTAAACGAAGGAAATTATATACGCACAGATGGACCTATAAACGCCACGCGATGCTCACGTGAGCAGCATGGATATACCAAACAAGGTATACACCTCTTTCTGAAGATAGAGTGTCAACACTCAAGCATTTTACTATAAAGCATCTTCTACCCAAAATAAAAGTCTATTAGTGGCGAATCAGCACAGTATAAAACCATTCTTATCTTCTTTCTTTCCTTCTCTTTTGATGCTGGAAGCGATTAGCCCAGCTGAGTTGTGTTTGTCTCTGCAACAGACTTGGATATCAGTGAAATAAATACTTAATCACAGGTATCATGTACACGTCCGTGCTAATACACGATATTTAGCATAAGACACAGTACCTCATCTCTGTGAAGGGACTAAGGAATGGAAATGCCGATGTCATGCAGCTATTTCTGTGGTGTTAACGTGTTGGGCGCGATATGCTTTCAAGGCCAGGTTGGGCGGGGCTCTGAGCAACCTGCTCTGGTTGGAGATGTCCCTGCTCCTGGCAGGGGAGTTGGACTGGGTGGGCTTTAACGGTCCCTTCCCACCCAAACCCTTCTGTGATTCTATGATTCTACTTTAACGCCTTGTGAAGGCATTTGATGCTGAAGCAGCTTTCTTGCATGGATTAAAGGAGTCAAACTCCATTTTTTAATATTAACGATAACACGGTGCAACCGGTGATGATGTAAGACTGGAGTGCTCCAAGCTTAATGTTTACTGACTGAATATGGTTTTTAAAAGACAGCGAGGGACGCAATTTCAGCTGACGAAGAGTGCAAACGTGTAACCAAAGGAAGCAGATTTCACGGTTCAAGGCCGCCCAAATTAAAGACGCACTATTTAGCTCGCTTCCCTTCATTCTGACTGCTACGAGCCCCAGTAGTGGTTGTTCATGGTACGTAGGGTAGGTAGGGTGGTATTTTACCAACGACAGCCTCTCTGGAGGGCAAAGCACACTGTGTCTGCAGAGCAGTGTTTGAATTCACAGGCGTTCGCCCCACCTTACCTTCTCTGTGCTCAGTCCTTGTTGGGCAGATTTGGGCTCCCAGGATGGCGTAGAGACCCAGAACACACAGGGCATCATGAAGAGGATCTCAGGTAGTGGCACAGAAACAATTCTGCCAAATCTGCCTGCATGCAGACTGCGGAGACGGTCAATTAGCTGCACAGAGGAACGGACTTGACAGATAATTAAATTACCCGAGGGGTCAGACCATTAACACATCGCACTGTACTGCACAGGCTACCCAGAAAAATGAATCCTGATTCCTGACTACCTACACAGAGCTTAAAAGGACACAAAACGTGCCATAATATTAATTACGTGAGCATGAACAGCTCTGCAGCCCAAAGCCTGTGTGAGAGTGGGGGATTTTGCTTTGTAGTGTTTTTTTCAGCTGGCAGAAGTGACACATCTATTTACAAATTAGTTCTTCATTCATCCATAAGGAAAATAAATTAAAAGTCAAAAAAGGGCATCTGCTTTGAAACTTTCTGATATTTGTTCCTTTGCCTGGTCTTGTATGATCTGCTCAAAAGGGAGGTAAGACCTCCTGCCATGGAAACTCCAACCGAACAGCAACAAATGTTCAAGCCTGCTAGAAAAAAAAATCGAGGCAAGAAATAATAAAGGGAGGTTTTACATTCTCCTTGTATCTGTATTCCTTTATGCCACCTAGGGAGTAATTGTCCTAAAATCCCTCTACCAAGCCCAAGCCTGTCAGCCTCAGTTGTCACCTGCCATTAAGGTATGAAAGGACCATCACAGAGCAGAGGAGCCCACCCAGGAGAGGTAATTGCAACACCAGGTCTCGCCTTCCAGGAAAGGACCTAGAGAAGTGCGAGGAGCAATGCCTGGGCTCTGTTTTGGACAGGAGATTAAAAGTATGCCTTAACTTTACTCTGGAGGACCCAGGACCATAGCTAAGTACCTGCAGGGATGTCGCTCATCCCAGCTGGTGATAATGAAACTCCTCATCAGATCTCTGCAGAAACACCCCCTGTATCCAGAAAACTACCTTCAATAACTACTGTTTTTCAGTGACACCAGCCTGAACAACTCCATCACAGGCTCTTTTAGCAAGGAAAATTTTCTGTGCCAGAAAAAAAGTCCTACAACTAGATCTACCCTGGGCATCCACTCCCTACCAGTGCCAGTACCAATTTAAATGATCCCTTACTGCCAGCTACAAACCTGCATCTCAGAGAAGAGAGAACTGGTGCCAGTCCCTCCTCTTGCATCACAGGGGCTTTTTATTCAATGTATAAAAGTGCTTTAGAAGAGACCATCTAGCAAATAGGGTCTAGACATGCTGTATGAAAACTGAAGCCATAAAATCTTTGCTTAGGGGAAGCTCTTGTTTCAGATAAACACAAAAAATTCACCTGTTTCATGTTGTAGTGATAAATGAGAAAAAATATTGGCTTGCTACTTTTAAAGACACCTATCTCAGCTTTTATGAGCAACTTCACTCACTGAAAACAGGGGGTTCTGCTTCATCACCACTCCAATATTTCAAACCTAAAGTATTTCTGTTCATTTCTGGGTAGCTTAATGAACTTCATTCAACAGATAAATACTTGGTGTTGGAAAGGTGAAGAAAAACTCCCCAAAGTAAAACAAAAAATATATCTCAAACTTTAGCTAATCAGCAAGGTCAAATTCTGGACAAGGCCTTGTTAGTATCACTTGGAAATAACAAATTTTGACTTCAGAATGTGAAGATTGATTTCCTAACCAAAAAATACATGGCACCCTACATAAATAATTAACTAAAACAAGGTCTATTAAAAATGCAAACGAAAAAAAAAGGAACCCTGAGAATCAGAAATATGTGTGCCTAGGATATAAAAAAAAAATATTTCCTGGGTTTTAATGACATGCTTCCCTTTAACTGAAAAATACTTTGATCAAAGTTTGATTAAAGTGGAATTCAATCACGTACCAAAACGTAGGGCACGAGTAAGAAGCAACTAATTTGCTCTTGGTCGCTGCAAGCAAAGAGAGGTGCTTCAGCCCCTTGTCCCTCTGAAAATTACTCCTACAAGGGGTCAGTGCACCAGGACTCTGCTGGTGACCACCCAGCCTGGGTGCATCACAGGGGCCAGCTGTACCGGCCACTAACAGTAAGTTATTTCATTATGGATAAATATTTTTTGGATGTACTCAAGGATCTTCTAGGAGCAAGCCAACAGATCCCAGGTGGTGTGGGTGACTCTGAGGGAGAGCTCCGTGCTCCCACCCCTGTGACTGCAAAGGTGAGTGAGGGAAAGCAACAGCCAGCCACAGCCTCCAGCAGAATTCATTGTTCTATGCACCTTTGTCATTCTGTCAGTCTTCCACATCAGACCAAGACTAAAAGGAGAAAATTCTTATTTTTTATCTATATTATATATATTTTTATATATATATACTTTTATATAGATATTAAAAAAATCCTGTAACAACTACATATGCAGAGAGAGTATATAAATCCTAGGATTTTTCAATTCACTCATAGCTGACCAAGCAAGGAGGGAGAAACTCCTGGGGAGTCACGACCAGCAGTACTCACTGTTCCACGCTTTAGAAGCAACCGGTAATTACAACGTGGCACGATCGAAGCATTTAATGCTGAATTTTCAAAGCGATTTGTAGCCATTAAGCAAATGTTTCGGCTCACAGGCAAGGCAAACATTCCTGTGCCTCTTCAATGAAGAGTTAAATTCATGTATAAAAGAGAAATTAAACTTTTCCATTGTTATGCAAATAATTTATATCATCTGAAACAGAACACACAAGCCCCAGCCCCTACTCTTCCACCTTAAAAAGGAAGGCACAGAAGCTTACACTCTGCTTGTAATTGTTCTTGCTATAAGATTAGCATTATTTTATTTAGCAAGACAAGAAGAATCCCACTTTGAAATAGCAGCATCCATCCAGAAACCCATTTATGAGAAGCAATTATGTTAGATTATTGATTTGAAGCTTCAAGGGAAGCTTGTTTTCAGATTTAAAAGAAAGAAAATATTTATGTTACACATCGTATTTCATATTAATGCCAACAAAGCTGTTGGAAGGGTTTTCCTATCACCCTGTTGTGTGGAAGTGTAAATAGCAGAACCGTGCTGAGCCCTGCGGCGTGTGCGCCAAACAGCATGAAATGGAAAGCCCAAGGCTCCTGGTGATCTAGAAACAACCTGAATCTGCATACAGAGTTAATGAAACACAATGGAAAAGTGTTAGGAGCAGCAACCACTCTTTATATATAAAAGAAAATTAATGTTGATCCGATATTAAACTCAAGGTGAAAAATGGCAGAAAGCTTTATGGGGTAACTTGCTGAGAGCGAGGCAACATGCCCTAATCCACAAACCCATGCTCTTTCTGCAGTCTTTCAGCTCTAGACTCTGAGTTTTCCTAGCACAGATCCTACCTGGAGACCAAGTCCAAAAAGCAAGGAGCCGGGATGCACAGGGAAATCTCCGCCCAAAGCTTCACAAACTGTGGTCCTTCGCTCCTCACCTTGCCGTGACCACGGTTGCTCCTCCTGTTTGGTAAGATAAAGTATGGTTTTTCCATCTGGGGACCTTGTTCTAGGACCATTTCCAGAGATCACTGTTACCTGAAGAAGGTAAACTCACAGTGGTTCCAGGACAGCCTCGTTCCCTCCTGATTTACCTGCTTTTAAGTGCAGGCATTGATTTAGCGATGTCTCCCCAGCAGCACGGACATCCTAACCGCAGGGTCTGTGTTTGGTGAACTTTCAGCAATACTAGCCAAAAAAAACCCAAAAAATACCTGAGTTTTTCGGAGGGATGCGCCCAAATCACTAAAGGTGGTCTCTATTAACTACCTGCCATATTAAATTCTGTAACTAATTATTTCTACCTGAGAAGAACCACATCCAAATTCAAAGGAAAAGTACGTTCTCAAAAGCCACGGATAACCACAAGAGGAAAAATTCAGAGCTATGAAGAACAACTATCAGGGAGATACACAAGTCTGTTCCCACAGGGAAAATGGGAGGAAAAGGGGTGGGAGCACCTTGTGCAGGCTGACACTCCCGTCACTGTGCCAAGGGTCTTCATCACTTGAAAGCCACTTGAAGGATCTCCATCCACTTTGCCTATCTGGATCATTACCCTCGCCATAGGTCGTGCAACCTGCCTTACAGTAGGTCAGGCACGTTAGCACCAGTAATGGTTTAAGTGAAAACAGCTAAACGACACCTAAGATTCAACGGGAGGGCTGGTGTGCTCAAGTACCATTGTAGGACAGGGAACGCGGAGAAATCTGGCTTCTTTAGATTATACTTCTTGTTTGAACACATTCAACCGGTCTGGAATAATCCAAAAAACCTGTTTCAAAACATTTAGATTTTGGGTTAGGTTAAATATTCACTTCGTAGCAGAAATAAACACTTTTTCACTGAGGCATGCATTAAAAAGGATTAGCTTGCTTAACAGGTGACCTTTTGTCATCTGAATTTGAAATGAATTTCAGACCAGCTTCATTATGTCCTCAGTATAGTTTTATTTGCAGCAATGCTTCTTCCAACAGTCAAATACGAGGGTCAACATTGAGAAAAAAAATGGATTTGTTTAAAATTTAATTGCCTAGAAAAGCAGAACAAAGTAAATTGCTAAGTTTAATGTTGGCATTTGATTAATTACCAGCAGCTTCAGAGCAGTGATGACAAAAGGGAAAGCTGTCGGGCTGCGCAACGGCACGGCAGGGCATGCTGGGGCCAGGGCTGGCGAGATGGACGTCCACCATGCAGAGGGGGAGATCTCAGAGACTGCCCCAGCCAAGAAACGGCACCGTGTTGGGGAAAGAGCGCTGCTAAAGTTATCCCACTGCAATACGGGCTACGAACAAACTTGTGGTGAAGAGGGGAGAGGAACCAACATGGTGGAGAACCAGCACTAAAAATGTGGGGAGTGAGAAGAGAAGGCATAAAACCGCGCTTGCAGAGGAGCTCATTTCTGAAGGCGAATCAGGATCACAATAAGAAATGTGAACTACCGGAATCTTCTATTTGTAAGTACTTAGGGTTTTTTCCACAAAACTTATGTGCACATAAATACCTATAGAAACCTGGCCTTCCCTAAACCACATCACACGTGTTTTAGATTCTTAAATGTCTACTTGAAACATACTTTCCAGTTTGTTTTGTTTTGGGGTCTTTTGGGTTGGTTTTTGGGTTTTATGGGTTGCAGGGTTTTTTTTTTTACTGCTGTAGCTGATACAGCAGGATACCGCATCCTCCAGCAAGCTCCTGCAGCGTTGCCAGTCGCTAGGGAAGACGCATTTCCATTTGTCATACTCCAGAAAAGCCCAGCCCCATCCCCACGTGCTCCCAAGAGTGCTGGGGACAGTGCGGTCCCCCTGCTCGCCCCCGCATGCCTCCAGAGGAGCTGCCATGAGAACGCCTCCGCTCAGCCCCCCCCTATTTTGGGAAGGGAGCAAATGGAATATCCAATTCCACAGACGTTGAAACATGGCCATTAACAGCATTTGTCTATATTTATTCAACATTTCCCCAGCCGTAGCCAATTTCCATGATGCATCACACAACACAGCTGATAAAAACTGCAATAACCAGGTGTGACAAGTAACAACACAGCAATAAATGATGTAACAACCTTGGGAATTGCAAAACCCAAAACCCAACAAAAGCGTTGTTTTCTGGATTACATGGTTAAAAGGCATGTAGTGCTCTCCCTCACTCATGTACTATTTATATGCTAGATGGCAAAATAAATATTGCAACAAAGGATTTTTTTTTTCTGCACTATGAAACTTTGTTCTCTCTGCCATACCTGGAGGTTTTATTTCTTATTTTTCAAGGAATCCATAAAAGAACTCTCTCAAATGAGCAATTAGACTTCTCTCGCTTGTCCCATTTAAGATCACGCTATGATTATTCTCACTGTGAAACAGTTTGACTACATAAAACTTTACAGCCAGGTAGATTTGTTTGGTTTATAACATAAAAACATATAATATAATGGGGAGGGGGGTGATCACAGTAAGAAGCTGAAATGACTACAAGACTTTTCCCTGGAATTACTCCCATTCTGTAAAATGAAGCAAGTCTTGCCGTCTACAAAACCCTCTTCTTTCCAACCGCTGATACTCCAAAGCCATTGACTTTGTTGCTAGTCTTCAATCTCAAATTGCTATGGAAAGCATAAGTACTAAAAAAAAAAAAAAAAAAAAAAAAAAAAAAAAAAAAAAAAAATAAAAAAAAAATCAAATAAGCCACCTGCCTCCTGAGCAGCCCTTGGCACACGGGTACCAATGGGCAGAGGATGCTCCCTACACGCGGAAAATCTTCTTCCTCTTAATACAGAACCTTTTTTTAATGCAAAACTCTATTTTTCCTAAGTTTAAGGTTTCTACATTTGTATAATAATAGAAAACACTCATTATTGTAGGCACGGTCAGGCCAGGTCTTTGCTGTATCTATATACAAACTGTTTTACTCATTCCCTCAGACCTTGTCCTGTATTTTTACTATGGAGGAAATAAATTTCACTCAAAAATGCCGGTCTGTATTAATGCCTGTGGTCATGCATCAGGATGAATTGAATTTACAATACTGATTTCTGATCAATACATGATCTCACGATGAAAAAACGAAATTTCATTTCAAGTCGCGTTCGGACCTTCTGGGTCCTGCACATGGCCCTGATGAGCACACCCTCCACGGTGCACCGACACACTGCCGCAGAGCGTGCAGGATGCGACCCTGCAGAGGTACCTTCTCGCAAAGGCACAATGCCCAAGCCAAGAGGTCTGCAGATGTCACCAATTAAAACAGGTCCAGGCCAGAAGCAATTGAATGCTACTTCCGAGTTGCAGAGATCCCGCTGGGACTTGGAGAGGAGTTGCACTCAGTGTGGAGAACCCACACGGGCAAGAAAACTTGTCTCCCTGCTTGGGAAAGTACTCCAGATAATCTGGAATATTTGATTTTTATTTTTTTTTTTTTTGAGATGAGAGATAGCTGCAGCTAATCAGGCAAATACGCCTTGAGTTAATTACTTACCCTGTTTATTGGCTGCGCTGTAATCAAGTGGAGCTGTTTTCTAGACAAGCTGTTAAATATAACAAAACAAATAGCAAAGCTGCTTCAGGAAATTATGATATCAAAAAAACTCACCAAAAAGCGTGATGCAAACTTAAGGACCAGCACAAGGAGGACGTAGCTACATGAAGGTACGCCCAGAAACACCTCCGGTTTTCCTCCCGACTGACTTTATATTCATGTGAAAAACCACCTGAGCATGATATTTTGTCTACCTTTGGAAAAATAATATAAAAATTGAGGTGGATTGCTTTTGTTTGGTTACCAAGGTCACTTTGCTGCAGAAAATAACTTCTGTGTGAATTCAATTTTCTGCAGCTATTGCAGTGAACCCTCCTCCCATAACTCTGTATTTGGGGGCATCTCTTGGAATGAACCCATGCTAAACAAAACATATCCTCTGCCTTTTTGGCAGGGTTGTTTCACTTGGTTTTGTCAACTTCTTCACAAAGCATTCTTCTTTGCAGGGTTACAGAAACAAGAAAAAAAAACCACAATTATTCCATTATTGTTTGTTCTGCTTCTTCAATGCCAGGCATCTTTCTTTCCCATCTTCTTTTTGCCATCCCCCTCAATAAAAGGTTGGTTGAGGGTGAAGGGAGAGCTTACAGAGCCTTATAAAATGATGTTGACCTAACAATTTTTTTTTTTAAATCACATCTGATCATTGAATCCTATAAGCTTTCCCCTTATCTTCCCAATCTGACACCTGCCTTTCTCTTCTCTGCATCCCAGAAAACAAAACCAAAACAAAACAATCCTCAAAACAAGTCACTTCCAAAACATTTTGCTCTCCCATCAGTTAAAATCCAGATTTTTTTTACCCAAAGCCCCCACATTTCTGATAGAGTGCCCTAATATCAATTTACTGTAAAAAAAAAAAAAAAAAGTGAAAACTTTTTGAAAAGCCTGGCATGTCTTCCTTACGGACAGCTTATGCTCCGTAATGGCACCATTTCATCTGTTGTGCTATAGAAATCTGCTTGCAATTATTAGGCTTATTTCATATTTTAATGTAATTATATTTGGCCTTTGCTCCAATAAATCCTTGAACCAGAACTCGAAGATAAGAAATTCAAATACCCCGAGCCTGCTAAAGATAAAATGCTGAAAGAAAGGTAGTGTTACTTAAATAGCTTTGCTCAAAAATCAATACAGAATACATTCATAAATTAACAATCACTCTAGACTAAAACATTTATTGCTGGAGGAGCACTGCATAATTAAACTATGGGAATGAATAACAAATTAAAATTTAATTTTAATTTTTGGGTTCTTTTTAAAATCTTTGGTTAAAAAACTATCTTGCCTACACCTGACTTTATTTCTGCTGGAGATTATGTGCGTTAGTTGGTCGTGACTCCAAAAACTGTAGTTCTTTAAAGGTCAGGCTCCAGCTAAGTAATTTTAACTGGATTTGTGCTGAAATTTGGAGATGCAGAGGGTCGGGATAACTGACATAGTGGAAAAAGAAGAAAGAAAAAAGCTAAAAAAAGGCAAATATTGCATTTGCAATCCCAAAAGGGAAAATTCAGATTAATCAAAGCTTTTAAATCGTACTTACGCCTGACCTTGTGAATTGTCACATTGAAAACATTTGCATGCTCCCAGCCCACGCTGGACTAAAGCGCTGTGTCCGGTGCCTGCCCTTGCTGGCGTTACACCACGGAGTGGGAGCAGAGCTGGAGGACAAAAGTGTGGCCACCATCCCGATAGCCGCTCCATCCCTGGTCAGGGTTGGCATTTCTGTAATTTATTTGATTTTGGACGAGGCAGAGTGAATAGCCATTTGCAGCTGGATCACAGGATCCATTCCGGAGGCAATCTTCCAGCTCACCCCAAGCTGCACAGGGCTGGGCACTTCGCGCTGTGAACCAGAGCGTTGTCAGCAAGAAAATCAGGAGATTTGCTTCAAAAGTGTTTCCACACTGGAACGCTAGTGTAGGAGGAGTACCTGGAGTGCCTGTGGTGATGGTTTAGGCACCCAGCATGACACGAGCAGTGCGGGTGCAGCGTGTCACCAAATATCACTTGTTGTCTAGAGACGTCAAGAGAAGTATCTCGAAAAGCTCAGATTCCTTTTATTCCCCGACTTGAATTTTCCAGGAAGTTTTTTTCAGGTTATAACCATATGTTCCCACACAAAGCTGTTTCAGACGAGAGGAAGGCACAAAGGAAATGAAGCTGGGATGACGACTGTGCTTTGTAAATGGGTAATGATACAAACCCGCAGGAGTAAGGCGTAAGATTTAATTCTTTTTTTTTTTTCTTTTTCCCATTTCACATTCCATTTTGCCTCCCTCTGTCAAAATCCTCCCTGGCTGTTCAGTATGAGGTGTCACTGATTAATCCAGTGGACATAGGGGTTAGGAGGGAGAACAATTACATCAGGCAAATGCGGTATGCTGTCTGCACCACTTATGTTTTATAGGCACCTTTCACCTTGGAGTTGCATCCTAAGCAGTGACAACTGCTGCTTCTCCACGTGAAACGTGTTTGTGTTAAACAAGGAAGGGGAAGGAGTAAAATGGGGCAGGAATCATAGAATGGTTTGGGTTGGAAGGGACCTTCAAAGCCCATCCAGTCCAACCCCCCTGCAAGGACCAGGGACATCTCCAACCAGATCAGGTTGCTCAGAGCCCCATCCAACCTGGCCTGGAACATTTCCAGGGATGGGGCATCCACCACCTCTCTGGGCAACCTGGGCCAGTGTTCCACCACCATCAGCGTAAAAAAATTCTTCCTTATATCCAATCTAAATCTCCACTCTTTTAGTTCAAAACCATTGCCCCTTGTCCCTTCACAACAGGTCCTACTGAAGAGTCTCTCCCCATCTTTCCTGTAGCCCCCTTTAGGTACTGGGAGGCCACTCTAAGATCTCCCAGGACCCTCCTTTTCTCCAGGCTGAACAGCCCCAGCTCTCCCATGACTTGGCCACATAGAGATAAATTTGAAGAAATTATTTCCATTAGCAGATCTGCTAGGGAACTGTAATATAGGAATTTAGTCTTTTAGGAAATCTATGGGAGTTACACTCTATAACTACAGTTTAGATATTGGGGGCAGGATTTATCTAGGTGCATAAAAATGGAAATAGCACTCTTTTTCCATTTTAGGAAGGTATCAGTAAAGGGAAAAAAGTCTATATCATGAAGGTCACATTAAAGAGCATCATTAGTAGATCACTTGATCTTTGCTTCATAGGTCAATTCTGTGAATCGAATTTCCTTCAGCATTAAATAGTTTGGTTCACAGTACTTAAAAATACCATCGCACCAGAGAAATAAAAATAAGCAAAGAAAGCTGGCCCTCTTCTCATGGATACAGCAGGGTGACAAAGATGCACAGCTTATTTTGGGGTTCCTTTCTTCATGTGAAAGGCTGATTTCAAGTGAGGGAAGGACAGTTAGCAATGCCTTACTCCAGACCAGCAGGTTTGAGGGAGCCTGACCGAATGGACAAGGTACAATCCCATTTGTATAGTCCTGTCTTACGTTGCCAATGATGACAAAGCCAAGAATGGTTTTGGTGCATCCCATAATCACCCCCACAAGTAGGGTCTCCATAGCTTTATACTCTGCCCAGTCAGAAGGAAATTAGTAGAAATATTTTGAGCACAACTCAAAAATAAGATAATAAGCCTCCTCAAAGTATCTGCCTTCAACGTCTGCTGGAAACACAATTCCTCACACTGGTCTGACCCAACGTATCTGTTTTCTTCTTACTTATCCCCATGGCAGCACTGAACCCAAGTGAAATCCTCACGGTACTTTTGCACTTATTAAATTAGATGAGATTTTCAAAGGTTCAGAGATTTCAGAGCCAAAAGAGACCATTATGGTCTGTCCAGACTCATGCATCACACAGGCTGCAAGTTTCATCAAGTGATTCCCACACAAAGCCCATAATTTATAACTGAGTAAGAACATATTTTAAAGAAAGAAATTGAAGGACTCTATAAAAAGGTCAGTTACTTCATGTGGGATGAATGATGGATGGGACCTAACAGAATAAATACACACAGCACTTTTTTGATACTAAAATACTCCTCAGAACATGTTTTTCATTACACATTAATTTTGCCTGTTGTAAGATTAAAAGCACAGCGCAAACACAGCCCTGGAGAAGGAATCCGATCTGTCCATACCCCACTGCTTCTTTTCCCTAGTTCACGCTAGAAAGTACGTTATATGGAAAACCAAAACATAATTGTTATTGAACGCTAGCAAAACAACTAAACAGTGAAGTTGTAAAATCAGAAAATAATCTTTTTCTTTTAATGTGTAGCTTTGCTTGAGATTTTACCAGCACTTAGCCAAATAAGAAATAAACTCTCCTCATGCACGTGAGAAGGAATATCATATGTATTATATCTAATTAGACACTTCAAAAGAGATTGCGAATGCTCTTTTTTTTGTCTCAGATGTGAAACGGCACATTTTTAGGGACAAAGAGAGCCCTTCAGAAGGTCTCTATTATACAGTGGGGCTCATCACAAGATATCCGTCATTACTTATTTAGATTGCACCCAGGCTGAGTAGGCTTTTAGCACTTATCTCTCCATAAGAAAAATACAGCAGCTCTTGGGGAACATTTCATGGAACAGGAGCAGAAAAAGAATAAAATAATAAATAAAAAAAAAAAAGACATGTTTTCCTCTCTGCTCCCCTACCAGGGTCCAGATGCAATTCCAGAACTTACAGACAACAGCACATCTCTGCAAACCCAGCGGGAAGATCTCCTTCCCACAAGGTCTGGGAGAGATTTGTGGTGGGACTAACGGCATCGTTAGGGGTTCACAGCTAAACGCAATAATGAGGTCTCGTTTATGCCTACAGCAGCCAGCAGAACCAGCACCTCAAAGGCAACACACACGGAATGTGGTGGGGCCTTTATTAGAGGGAATGCTCTTTCCCAGCACTGCCGGTCACACCACAGCTGCCCGGAGGCCAACTGCATGGAAGCCATGTCATCTGCAAGTCTGATAACCAACAAAACTCCAACAAAACTCCTGGCTGGGCGTAAACAGTGCTATCTTGGAAGGTACCGGCTGTCCAAATGCCTGAAAAAACGTTCCTCTTGCAAACAGCTACCATGATCACGTCCCATTAGTAAAACTCACCGCACCTCAGACACCTTCACGTTTCTGTTTATTTGCACCACTTGCGTATTTTGTACTGAATGTGTTTAAGGAAAACAAAAACTTACCATGGCGCATTTGTCCCACCATTCTATGGTGTTTCCCTCACTTCTGGCAGCTGACGTTGCTGCTGATACGGGAAAATTTACCAAAGCCAGCAGAGATTTTCCATGGCATAAATGGGCGTTTCTCACCCCGAGGCTGCAGAGATTCGCGGCGCACACGGGGTTTCAGGTGGCTGTGGCCAAGACTGACGATAAAGGGACGCTGCTGTTCCCAGTCTTGGACAGGCACAAAGGGGCATTTTTGGCAATTCAAGTCTTCCTTGCTTGGAAAAAGAACTCTCAAGGAATTAAAATGTACATGCAATGGTTAGTGCAACAGCTCGTACCATGGAATGGAAACTTAAATCACACACGGACAGAAAACGCTGTTAACTGCGATACTGCGTTTATGCTTGCAAGTAGCCCTGAACTTAAGAATCATTGAACTCTTGGCTGCTAATATATTTTTTCTCTTAAGTGTTATTTTAAATAATGGAAGAGCTTTCCTTTCTGACAAATCACAAGCCAGGCTACAAGCCATTAAAAAAAATTCAGCTAATTTGTTTTCCAGCACGAAATAGCAAATATTGTGGAATTCTTTCCCTATTACACACAATTAGACAATCTCGAGACGTGTGTCAGGTGAGGGTCGCTGACTAGCCTCGCTTTTTAAACCTAATCCGTTAACATACATTGATCTGTTTTATTCCAAGCAGTATTTTGGGATCGCATGCCTTCTGCATACGTCCTTCTTAATATCAATAGTTACACCTCAAGTGAAATAAATCCTTTGAAGGCCAAATGTTCCATCTGCTGCCTTTTCCCTCTAAAGCAGATACACAGGTCAGCAAACTAAAGAGTAAGATTACTTCTGCTATCTTTTAGGTGGTTTTCCTCCCCTAGAAGAAAAGAAATAGGGTAGAAAAGTCTTTCAGACAGGGGAGATATCTTGACTCACATGCTATTAAAATTTAAGTGGCAGAAGTATCTTAGCACCACCTGTCCCCAGACACTGCTAATCAGCTTTCGGGTGGACATACTGCTACAGGAAAACCCAAACAGAAATCCTGTCTCTTCCTACTCCGCATCACAGCCTGTTTCTCCAACCCACCTTACATTACGTCCACATCGGTTTTACTGTGTAGTGTGAAACACAGTGTCAAAACAATTAAGATTTTATTTTCCCTAAGATAATTATCCAGAGTGAAAATGAGTTGAAAAACATGGCTGCCCAAGCAGCCAGCCAGCAGTGCAACATGCCGTAAGCAGGACAGGAATGGAACCAGGAGTCGTATTATCCTGCACTCAGCAACTTAGTTGAACAAACCACTGCATCTCCACTCTCCCTGTCAGGTTAGTGGAAACTGCTCCACAAAATCCTTTGAGATTCACTGTTTGAAAGCCATCTGAAAGCTAGCTTTCAGATACTATTCGCTTGATTAGACCATTCTACATCACTGTTCTTATCATCAGTTTACTCAAGAAGTGAATTAAAGAGAGCTGGTAAGTCAAAAATAAGTGCAGCTGGGTGGTTACACTGGAAGTAAACAAAACCCTTGAAAAAAATTAGGAATATTCCACATGTGTTCCACACATTCCCAGATCAATGGGCAAATGCAGAAGCTGTAAGGCATTAATTGCCACAGAAAAGGTGTCTTAGTCATGCAGAGTGACCAATGGCACCAGGGCAGGGAGCACCAGCATCTCTTCTGAAGAGTACTGCGGCTTCCTGAGGATGCCCCATCTCATACGGGAAACACTGAGTTTGAAAATAAACTCTAAACATTCGTGTGTCTTCAAATAAAATAATGGTGCCAGCATCAACTGGAAAGAATAAAGAAAACATTCCAAATCCACAAGAATGGAAAGTTAATGCTATTCTTTACAAAACAATGCCTTTTATCATAAACTCGATGGCTGCACTTTCACAAGCGCAAATACAGTTAGTTCGACTGAGCTGACGTGGGAGCTTTTATAGAGATAATAAAAAGAACTATTGAGAAAAATAAAAGATAGATCCTTGCCAGAATCAATCAAAAAGCCTTGAAGAGATATAAGAAAAGCCAAGAAAGTATGCTCCCCAATTCAGAAGTTTGAAAGAAGACAGAAAAATATAATTCAATTATGCAATGAAAGATCACTGAACAATCCCAAAGCTATGTAAAAACAGGTACTGAAATATTAAAATAGTCAAATCTGAAATAACACCCAAGGAAGTCAGCTCAATAAAGACAACACAGCTGAAAAGTAATTACAACGGTAAAACCGAACCATTCCATTATTGTATGATGAATGAGTTTAGCATATCTGAATAGTTGGGATTTTTGCAGAAACATCTTCTGGAGAAGAAAATAGTGCAAAAAGAAAAAGGCTGGCAGTGAAATAACAAGGATATTATTATGCATTTGAACATAATACTGTTAGCATGTGAATGGAAGGTGTGCCTGATGTGAAGTAGCTTTAAGTGTGAAGAGGAAAAAAGGAAAGGACAGGTTAAATCATAAATTGGATTGGGAATTAATGAGAATTAACAGAAATATGATTGTTCACCATTAATTTAGAAAATAACAGAATACTAATATGCAGGAAAACTTACAGGAATGGAAAAACTGAAGATTTTTACAGAGGATCCATAATTCCTTCTTCCTGGGTGATGCTGCCCCGTTGAATGTTTATTGACATGAACCTGGCTTTCCATGTTTTTCAGTCTATCTTCAGTATTTGCTCTTCCTCTTTGGGTTTTACACTTGAAGGATTTTCCCCCCGTTGGTTGCTGATGGGATGACTTGAGCAGCGTCTAAACATGAACCAACCCTGAAAGCAGGAAAGATGTGCTCCTCAGTCACGACTTACTCCAGTGTGGTGGAGTAGTTCCTGGAAGATGCTTCAAAATTAAACTTTATGAGAAGTCTGAAAAGATCAACTTCAAAGTCAGAGCTGGGAGGCACAAACTTACAAACACTTCATCTCAGGCCCATAAAAATTACTCAGAAACTCTGAATACTGGTAAGGGACACACAGAGAGACACTGCAGACATGCAGGTATTACCTCAGCTCCACCGCGCCAGATAAATTGACTTTTTATTTAACTTTTGTACAAAGTTTAGAAAATTTGCTCTCCTGTACAGTGCCCTGGCTGGTGCTCTGGGCACTTAAAACATTTATTTTCGCTTGTGAAATTAATGAAAACTGGGAAAAATTGGGAAAAAAAAAAAAGAATATGAAACATATCATAGATATACAAGTAACAGTGCATCAGCCCTGCCTCAGAGATAAGTGTCATACACACAAAACTTCTCTGTTGTCCAGTTCTGTTTCACGATATTGAATATCTAGAAGGCTGTTAAAATAGGAAATGTATTTGTTCCATTCATGAATAAAAGTCTAGGCAGTGGGTACGAATTGCAGCATTGTGATTAAAGGATCACGTTTTCTAGGCTTGTCTCTCACTAGCTTAAAAGCGTCTAAAGCAGAAACTTTTTACATTTAGAGTAATGAAAATCTTGCTACATTAACTTAAGGCAATTCTCAGTTGTTAAATTTAATTTCCCATCAATAAACCTAATTATCTAATTTAATTTCTGATTCTTAATAAAAATGGTTTCCTATGTCATTATAGCCACAATCTCTGAGACTCAACAGGATTACAGCCTGTGTAAATACAATTTCTCCCAACAGATGGATCTTACATGAAACACAAAATGGTATTAGCAGCTCTGTCAGCTTCAAACAGCTATCATTTTGAAAAAAAAAGACAAACAAGAAAATTACTGGGTTTTTTCTCTGTCGCACTGAGGAGAAAGCAAAAATCTGCAATTGTGCCGCCTTTAATTCGACAAGGCTTAGGATGTTCCCTTTCAGGAACTGAATTATCTTAAATATATCCCTACTAGAAAAATTAGGAGTGTCGTCGGGTTTATTTGACACTCTGCAAACACTGGAAGCCTTTCTCTTGAATGGGAAAACGACTGCTGTAAACGTTGGTGCAGATTTTAACTGCCCCACTTGACCACAGCTTTGACAGCTGAGAGGTGATTTTTCATAATATCTTTGTACCAAAGTTCACACTTCAGGAATCGATTTTGAAAATCAGGTCAGGAATTGCACAAAAATTCGGGAAAAGAATGACCGAAAGGCTTGGAATCAGAAATAAGTTAAAAATACATCACTGCTAGCAGCTGCCACTTGCAATTCACATAAACCAGGAAAGCAGGAGAAGACAAAAAAAAAGGGAATCAGAGGAGGCCTTAATAAACCTAAAGAAAAGACACAAGGAGAGAACTTTACAGCATACAAATCACAGCCGAAACACAGCTGGTGTGTAGCTTTTAATTGTTTTTACGGGAAGATAAACCCCATGGGTTCTGAAGATGGGACAGCTTTAGGTCTGGAATCATTTACCACAGATATTGTTCTGAGGCGCCTTTAGGCAAAATCATTTTTCTGTTTGTTTGCCTTTTCTTCTTTTTTTAATATTATTTAGCCGTGGGAAGTATCATTACAGCCAGCCTTCCACTTTCCAATTTGTCTTTGTTTTTCTTGCAATTAGGCCAGCTCCAGGACGGAGCAGAGGATGCTCACAGCAAGGCAGCGCGCAGGGCCCCGGGCTGAGCCGGCCGGAGCAGGAACGGCCGCAGCATGTCGTCCATCACGCCACAGATCTCCACCTGCAGGACCCTTCAACTTCTCAGCTTCCTCAGCTCCAGTTTCACATTCTCTCAATGCATTTTTGAGATGAGCAAGAATATCAGGGTTTGCTCCCTTCCTGTCTTAGGGAGACACTGAAGTCAAATGTGGAACTGCATGGGGAATTATAGCAGTGAGGGAAAAGCACAAATGCACATTTTACCACCCAAATTCTAAAAAGAACCTCCTTTTCTTGTAACGTTTCTCTATGCACAAATGTGTTTCAGCTCATGAGCTCCCTCCCCAACTCCCCATCACTGGACTCGCGTCCCAGATTTTCACTTGGAAAATCAAATCCCTGCAGTAGGGGCTCCAGATCCAGCCTCAAGCACAACCCAGATTCCTGGTAAAAATGACCCAAAAAATCCCAGGAAGCTGAAAAGAACAATGCAGCAGTGCCTCTTGGGGAAAGCTTATGAACGTAGAAAATTTGTTTTATGCTTATGGCACTGAACACGTGGGATGGATTTCTGCAGAACAGGGGGCCAAGAGAAAACAGCACGAGCAAATTACCTTGTACGGTGATTTTGTAAATGTGTTTGGAATATTGGGTGGCATTTTCTGCTTTCATTGCTTCACGGTTGGGGTGGCCCCTAGAATAAACGTGTGTTGTATATGAGAGCAGTGCACTTTTCCTGGAGCGGTTTTCTGAAATCAAACCAAATACTTTGAATATCGGTGGCCCACCTACAAATGACCAAGCAGCTCCTGAGATATCGCCATGACTCACGGCATCGCAAGTGGTAAACGCGCATTTTATAGAGACAGAGCCACAAAACTGGTGTAAACTCAAACTCTTTGGCTAAAACTCCTGTAACCCAGGGGAGATTAACACATTGCAACTCTTTTCTGGTTGAAAGGGAGAGCTGTTCACAGCTCACGGTGTCCAAAGAAAGCCATTCCCTAGACCGCCGAGATTACCTAAATACTGCCCTGACATCTTTCCTACTTACGTCACAAGGTCTTACACGATATATGAATATGTATATGAAGTACTAACTTGCTCTCTCTGGACAGAAAAGAAAGTTCAAATAATTATTGTGATCACTCTCTAATTAATTTAAAGGGTATAAAGACAACCATCTGTGTCCTATTGACTAGGATTAGCAGAAAGTACAGTAGAAAACAGGAGTGAACACCTGCATAAGAATGATAAGGTTGAGTTTTGGAAAGCAAAAAAATCTTTACAAACCTGTAGTTCTGTCGTCACCTGAAAGAGTGGTTGGTAAAACCATTTCTCACTGTGATGACAAAGTTGTTCCAGACACACAGCACCACATACATGTACAACACCACGTATGTGGGCTTCTCTGTCACAGCCCCACCGTGGGCAATTGGATGCCGTCAGAGCACTGTGCCCAAAACGGGGCTGCGTGCCCAGCGGTACTACTGAAGCACGTAGAACTAAGAAAAAATTGCTCACAAAGTCATGGCTCCTACCCCGTCTTGTGCTGGAAAGTAGACACTGTGCATAGGGAGAATTTTATTTTCTCTTTTATCACCAGCTTTTATTATTGATGGGGGCTCAGCACCAGCTGTGATGATAAATTAATAACCCTTAACCAAAATAAGTATTTTCTAGGAAGTTTTTGGTAACACTGGCATCATCTTTCATCTTGCCTTCATTCATCTGCTGTAGAAAGAGGAAAAAAAAGTAGTGACTCAGTACAGCATGTATAAATTAATTGCTAACTTCGTGTTGTTTGCAAGAGCAATCATGTAATCTCCAGGCAAAAGCCTTCCTCGACACATTTCTAATTTACTCTACACCCTACTCTCTTATCTTGTGCTGGCATGATGGCAGGTTGTTTATTTTGCAAAAAGGAACAGGTTTTCACAGGAAAGTTGATGGAGTCTTTTTTTTTTTTCATTTTCTTTTTTTTTTTTTTTTTTTTTTTTTTTTTTTTGTTTTTTTTTTTTTTAAATAAATACT
>JAAGAY010146924.1:3268-34264 GCA_011801015.1 Ardeotis arabs | reverse complement strand
CCTCTTTTCCTTCTGTGCCCTACTTGGCAGAGACCAACCACCCATGGAGAACAGCTGGTCAGCAATTCCACCGTAACCTGGCGGGCCGGGTGCACTGCCTACTGGGATAGGATACGGGCAAAACAAAAATGGCACTGCACAGTGGATCGGACAGGTCTGAGCATTCAAATACATTTGCAGAGCCAAAAATTAGGTCTTAAATTATCAAAATCCTTGAAAGTGAAGTCTTTTGGGAGCCTGGGCACACAGGTAAATTTTCAGAAGCAAGTAATATGATTTAAGCATGTGCCAGAAACTATTCGGACCTCACAGCTTTGACAGCAGCGAGGAAACGAAGCCAAAAGCAGCATAAATGATATTCATACAAAGCTCAGGACAAAGCCAAGCATTCCTAATAATCCAGCGTGTTTTTAAAATAATGCCCACAGGTTCATTTAAGTAAGGCAGTCAGAAATAACCAGCCTGGACATAATGCATAAAGCAACGGTGGAAAGAAGGAAGGGCAAAACAAGCACAGCAGAAAGCCCGTGGAGTAGGAGGAAATTAGAGAAAGTGGCCAATCTGGAGATAAAACAATTTCAGCATCAAAATAGCAATAAGTGTTATCAGTTTTACAGAAGGAAAAACACATTTTCTTGCCTTTAGAGGCTTAATTTTCTTCACCGGCCTAGAGACCAGCAAAGCTGAGAGCTCACTAGGTGAGAGGCACGGCACCGTGCGCGCCCGCCACCCCAAGCCAGGGTTCCCTGTCTCCTGTGGAAGAAAGACCATAAAATAAAGCAGAGACTACGCTGAAGGAGAAATATTTACGAGACTGAAGACACAGAAGGAGGGAGCCCCGCAGCTCCGTTGCATGGGCCTCAGGGATGGGGATGCTGGCCAGAGCGCCGCCCTCGAGGTGGGTGGGAGGCTGATGCCCACCGCCTGAGGACAACACTGAACCTACATCCTCTGTGTCCACGGTAAGTGTACTCAGCCCAGGCTGCTGCAGATTATATATGAATATTAATATAAATACACCCTCCGAGTCTCCCTCCTCCCTGGGTGCAGGAGGAGAGCAAGCCGGTGCAGGCTGCTGACTGCCCACTCCCACATCCAAAGCACGTTTCTGTAGCGTTTAAGTGTCCAAGGTCCCTTTTCTTGGCTCTCACCTTTCCTTCACCAGAAAAATATGGTGTTTGTCTCTCACGGTTTCTCTCCATCTGCACGAGAACAAAGAAAACTCAGGGAAGTCTTCTCCATCCTGGTGAATCAGTGAAATATTTGGAGGACAAAAATCTCAGTTCTACTTAATTTCAGTACTCTGAGGGCTAGTCTCCCCAGCTGCAAGTCCAGGCCTTGGAAATTGAGTGAAAATCCCAGTTCCTCCCTCTAAACCCTAAAAACAATTGCTACTCTCCGTTTTCAGTTCTTTGCCCACGGCTCTTAAAACATCATATGGGGATTTGGAAGCCCCATTTAAAACAAATTGTTTTAATTAAAATAGTAATTTTCAGCCCCAAGAGATGTAAACTATTAAAGAGTTGCCAGGAGGGAGATCTACTAACGGAGAGCAATGAGCAATTATAGCCAATCTGCTGCAGGTTCTCCGAGAAAAACACACTGGCAAACCAGAGCAGCCACTTGCCAACTGCCTATTTATCACTATAGACAGCATTTAACTGCACACAGGTTTTTCCTTCCATAAAGGCTCAGCAAGTGCACTTCATTTTCTCATGTGTCATCGAGTCATTTTGATGTAAGAGGAGAGATCAGCAAAGGGAAATGGAAGAAACAAATCTTCTCTCTGTTAAATAGCTCTTCAGCACCTGAAACAATGGGCGTGCAGAGAACAAGGGAGGCCGATGAAAATGTTTTTCCTCATGAAAGTGAACCCTCTGACTCAAGCAATCCTGCTCTTTTTCTCCCACACACTCAGTGTTTCAGGAATATCCATTTGGGACGTACTAGATGTAAGGAATATCTGGAAACCCCAACCAAGTTCACGGTTCCCTTTTTCCCAAGTCAAAAATGGACACTACCCAGCCCAAAACTAAATCATAGAACTATAGAACGGTTTGGGTTGGAAGGGACCACTAAAGCCCATCCAGTCCAACCCCCCTGCAAGGAGCAGGGTCATCCCCAACCAGATCAGGTTGCTCAGAGCCCCGTCCAACCTGGCTTGGAATGTTTCCAGGGATGGGGCATCCGCCACTTCTCTGGGCAACCTGGGCCAGTGTTCTAACAACACTGGTAGAACAAATGCTCAGGTGGTTCCCCGGAAAGGTAAGTGTAGGCAAAAGGAAGAGGTGTTTTGTGGTTAAATACTTTCTTTTTCCCCCTCCAAATTGCAAAATAGAAGAAAACCACCAAGAACAAAAACAACTATGGGTAGTTATCTATGAGCCACCTGCCTTTTCTCCTAAATTAACCTTCACTGTTTTCATTTCTGGACTACACACAGATTCACTGGAAGGACAAACCTCGGAAGACAAAAGTCACTTGCCATTCCAAAGGCCCGCATTTCTGATCAACACTCTCTTCATGTTTCAGGACTGAATGTATGCCATAAATGTAGGCTGAAGGAATTTTACTTCCGTTCCGACTTATGGAATGACTCCTATTACAAAGAAATGTTGGCTTGGCTTTATATGCTGAGGAATATTGCTGTTCACAGACCCAGTAGCCTAAAAAGAATATGACCAGTTGGAAATCAACCACACTAAAAGACTGACATCTTAAAATAAAAACATTTGCATTTTTCTAGTCTGATCGGGAAATTTATCTGCTGAAGTACGTTCATCAGCACCATTGCTATAGTCTCCCTGGAGATGCAAGGGGACACGTGTCGGGTGTCTGTACACGCATACAGATATACTTTCAAATACGGATATGTGTGTGTATATATACACTCACCCAGTGTACTTCTCCAAAATCTCATAGACTTAGCATATTTAACTAATTTAAAGAAAAGTATCCTATTTTAGAAGCCAGATGATCAAGTTTTCACTTTTAGATAGCGTCATGTCTACTGAAATAATCCAGGACGACCTATATTTGGAAACAAAAAATAAAAATAAAAAGTCATTTTTAATATGTGGATTGGAAGTGTAGAAAACAACTCTGTTTAACACTGAAAAGGAAAGTATGGAAGCAAGCTTGCCAGGGAAAAAAAAAAAAACAAAAAACAAACACCCAACCTTTTTCAACATAAAAACTCCGTCTTTGTTCTGTAAATAACATTCAGTTATTCCTTGTTTTTCTATTCAGGAACCACAGAGCATCTGCCTCTGCCACCCACAGACGCAACGGAGAAACACATTACTCCAAGGAATATCTCATCATGTCAGCGCGGCGACCTACTAGAGATAGCATCAAGATGAAAAGTATTATTCTTTTTTATAATTCCCTTCTCGCTTGATTCAAACCTCATTAAATCAAGAGGAATGTTAACCATACATTTAAGCGTGTGTTGCATAAGGCCCTTTTTTCAGGAATGCAGGCATTGTTTATTAATAATGGTGTCATCTGACTCTCTTAGGTAATGAACACCAGCAGATGACACTGTATTTCACCCGCGGCAATACTGTAATAATTAAATAATATTAAGTAGAAGTACTAGGGATGGAATTACTGGAGAAATCAAGACTCTTAAAAGAACTCCACTGAAGGATGTTTAAACAGACATTCCACAAGGGCAAATAGATAAATTAAGTTTTCCCTTAGCAGTCTCTGTGACAGCAGGAGAATACTAAATAGAGAGCATAAGGGACGTGTTGTAGCAAAATGTTTTGCCTTATTTTTAATTTAAATGTAGTTATATAGATGAAGAGCCTGCAGGCATCAACCACTGCCAATCAAAGCTTACATAATGAATAAGTCTTATAAGTATACTGAAATCACCACTGCCCAGAATTGCTCGAGTCATCCGAGGATGAATTTTTTCAGAATAGACATGTACAAAGTATTTTTTTTTTTTTTAAAGTATTTTCAAAAAACATGATTTCTCTTCGGCAAAGAATCCTTTGAAGCAGTCCAAATAGCCTTTGAAGTTAAAATAGAGAAGTCATTTCCTATTCATTCACCAATTTTACCTCCCCCATCCCAAAAAAGAAGGCATATAGCTTAGTAAAAAATTTATATCGTGAAATAGGCGGACTCATGACATCAGAAGCATTCAAGCAAACAAAATGCCATTAAAATGGAAGTGTATTTATCTTTGGGTGTAAATCAAAGACACTGTGAACCAAAATACTTGGGGGAAAAAAAAAAATCAAGCTTAATTATTTCAGATTAACAGCTATAATCTGCAAGTCAGAATACTGCAATGCATATAGTAAAGCGTATGAAGCATTAATGGATTGGTAAATATGTCCTTGTTTTGAGGAGCTGTCCTTATTTAGCAACCTAACTTAATTAACCTAACTTAGATTTGTTAAAGCATGTTTCCTTGCTAGGTCACAAAGGCCATTAAAAACTCATGGAAGTGGCAGATGCCATGGAATCCATTAGTAGCAGGATTGTAAAACTGTTCTTTTCCCCCTTCCATTTTCATAAATGTATTTCTCTCCTTTATGATATGACCTAAGAGTCTCCTATGTCAGAGATTTTTCCACCTACACTTTTCCAGAGCCTCAGAAAAATGAGAACAGCTGGTCTTACTTGAAAACTAAAAGCTTTGACAGAGTTCTCTGTGGAATGATGAAAAATCCCACAGGTTCAAGAAAACAATTGGTAAATACAGGCTTCTACTTCCATAAAGTACAATTTGTTAAGTACAAGTGTTCGCTAATGGAAAGTGTTTTACTGCTGCAAGTACAAGTCTGCTCAAAAGAGAATATGAGGTTGACAACCAAAGAGTAAAAGCAGCAGCACACACATACATGGGAGCGAGGTAAATAAAAGGCATGTTTTGCCGGTTTTGCATGCCTTCGTGAAGAGTTGCATCATTTCAGTTTATCCATCTACAGCGGAGAAAGTCACGTCTGTGTTCAAACTCTACTTGACTCTGGCAATGCACCATTTTCTTCTACACAAAAATACCATCAAAAGGTCAGCTTAGACTTTTTACCTGAGCTGTCCAGCAGAAGAAACAGTGACCCGATGTTTATTTTCTTTTTTTTTTCAATAATGCCTCACAACTTGAATCTCTTTTAATGCATACTGGATGTTGGGGAAGAGGGAGATAGTCTTCTTGGGGAAAAAAAAAAAAAAAAAAAAAAAAAAATCATGTAACAGGAATGCTCATAAATTCATATTTATATTGGAAGTAAAAGTAAACTCACCAAAGATTATTTACTGCCTTTTATAATGTATGTGACTATTAGGCCTTTAGATTTTATTAGCATTGTGAAAGAACATATTTTATCTTCAAATATTGAAATACTTGTAGAAATCAAATACAAAAATATTGTAAATATTAAGCATTCGATTACTTCAAGTTATGTAAAAATTCATCTAAAAACTTCCTGCCTGCAGAACAATACATTGCCAAGATCTGAAATCTCTGCTTTAGCAGTGAATCCAACGAATCTGACAGCTTTATCTGGAGTCTAAATGAAGAAATGTATGCATTTCTCAGAGAAATGGGAGGACAGCAGCTGACACTTGGAGCGCTGACCACAGGACAGCTTCGAGGATTAATAATGAATCACTCAGAGGAGCAGAATATAAAAGTATCAACTGTAGGAGTGGGTTTCTCAAAGACATTTCTTTCTCAAAGACAGTTCTTGGCTATTTTCCCGCTAACCAACCCTCCAGCATAGACAGTCACCTCCCATAGAAGTTTTTTCCTGAAAATTAATTTCCAACACCTTACAGCAGCCCATGTGGCTTTGAAACAGCCACCCAGTTTTGAGACAAAACCATAATTTCTGCATTGCCCATGTAGCAGCCACCCAGAGTGCTGGGATTAGCACAGACTCGTTCTGCAAGGAGGAGGAGGAAGATGCAGGAAAGCCAGAGATGACCAATGCGTTCCTCAAAATCAGTAAAAACTGAGACTTGGTGATGGCTTCCGGTACTGCTGTGGAGAGGACGCGTGAAGATTTCTTACACTCGCTAAGTCACTGCGATCGCGTTGTTCTTTCCTAATGGAGGCCAGGATGATGGTGGAAGATGAAGGTGAATATAGACAATGTGAGCTGCTCCAGTGAGTGCATTAAAAATAAAATGAACAAAAAGAGTCATATGGGTACAGAAGCAAGAAGATGAAAGTTCAGACAATACCCTGCAAAATAAAGCAGGAAAACCTGCTTTATTCCATGTATTCATTTAACGTTTCCCAGTGTTCAGACCACCAAAATCATCAGGATATAAAAAGAGCTTTCTTCTTCTACATGTAGAGTTCTGGTGCTTTTGAGCTGTTCTGATACTAGCTCTATCCAAAAATAATGTTAACGACAATAAAACTTCAGCTTTTCAAACCACATTGCTCTTTGGGCTTATGCAGGAGGATGGGAGAGTATTCTTAATTTTGTGTTATTTGAATTGATCCCTATCTGTGCCTGCTTGCCTTAAACAGCCAGCCACGATGCTACTTTATTTTTCAGAGCTTCAATAAAGAAAATGCTTCCATTTCGTAAATTGTAGTCCTGCAATTGATAGCACATTGAATGCGGTTATTTCTTGCTTAAATCAAATCAAATACATACCTTACTGGCAAACCAGCCATTTTCATGAGACCCTCCAAACCTGAAATGACAAATTTCAGTGAGAAACATTCTGTATGGTCTAACTTGATTGCAAAGACGCACATGCCAAAGCCCGATGCAGTCCAAGGGTATGACTGGGGTTTGTCACAGCCCTCTCCAAGGAGTTAGCAATGAACCCTATCAGCTCAGCCATCAGTGGGTAGATTTCTACACACAGAACTACCGAAAGCTCCTACCATCTCCCCGTTCCCAAAATATTTTGTTTTACATTGTGAAAACCAACAATAACATTTAATTAGTTCTGTTCTCCATAACTCCTCTAACAGACTTTTAGCCATGGGCTCAAGTGTAAAACATTTTTAATTATGCAAGTTCAACCCAAATGTGATCTAAAACTGCTATAAAACTTATGAAAGAGTAAAGAACCAGCAAGTATGAAAGATGTTTTGTTTGAGTTTTGTGCTTAACTTTGCCATAGATGAACAAACATTGCCTTTCACAAAGTTTTTCTGGCTTACTATTTAACTGAGAAATTAGTTGCAGAAAATATTGATTTGAGGAACAGACAGCATTCATTTTTCTGTAGATTCCTTACCAACATTCCATTAAAATGAATTCTGAAAGTAGAACTTCCAGAGGTATAGTTGTGTCCATACTAAGCTGGTGAAGAAAGGAGAAATTCTGTCTCTAGATTTTTCATTCTCTGGCTCATCTCCCTTTCTCTTTACTGTAGGGTCCAGCCAAGCAGGGCCTTTTCTAGACCGCAAAGCAATGTGGCATTGCTGCGTGCCAAGGGCTGTGCAGCGACAGGTGGGCACTGACTTTTTCCTAGAGTAAAACAATTTTTCCACTACGAAAAAAAAAAATAAATAAATTACCTATTTCAAAATAGATCTGATAAGAGGAACTTCAAACTTTGCCACCTGCCACTATTAAAGATTCTTCCCAGCACATCCACATTTCCCTGGGAGCTCTGAGATTTCCTTATGTTTCCTTTCCTTTTTTATTTTTTAAATACCACAAGCCTTTATAGACTCTGAAATTATCAGGAACACTTTTGCCTGATAACGAATGCAGCTGTGGAAAACTCCCCCTTCATTTAAGTTTCAAAACATGACTTTAGAAGCCTAAAGCTAACTCCCACCAAATTTCATGAGTGGGGTATGCAACAGGCTGGCAGCCCCCATGCTATGGCAGCTCACGAGCGTGTTGCTCTTCTTAAAATGCTGTCTGGGTATGGATTTGTAGCTTGGAGTATCTGAAATGAACCCTGGGTTTTATGCTCACCTTCCTACTTAATGACATGGGAAACTTCGCTCAGATTAATGCATGTTTATACATTTTAATTGTATATTAAAATGTGGTTTGTGGATACATAAGAAACATCAGTGGCATATTAACTTATATTAGCTTTAACACAAAACCCACAACATTGACACATTTGCAATTATTCTGCAATTATATGGAAATTACATTACACACTAATTGCTCTGACAGGTGCCTAATAGCCTCTCTAACTAGGGGGGTAAGAATTCACCCATGGGTATGCTCAATTATTGTGCTTGACCACCTTTTGCCTCTCCTTAAAGCAATGCAAATACAAAGCAGCAATAACAAGTTTCTGTTCTGCTGGGTTGGTTTTTTTCCCCAGCACAAATCAGCGTGCTCTTTCCTCCCTGCCCGCCTCCATGCAGCCCCCAGCTCTGAGCCGCTTGCCTTTGGCAGCTCTCCCGCATCCCTAAAAGCTTCTCCAGGTTTGTTCCTCAAGCATCTACGGTCAACACTCCCACAGCTTTTTTAGCAAACAGAGCCTAAGGAGGGGACCTCACCGTGCCTAGCATACTCCATGGTCCTCAGGATAACTGTACGAGCACTGGTAACGCTCAACAAAACCTCCCACACATACTCCAGATACAAGTGATCTCCGTTCAAGTACAGATAGACAAGCCACCATCTTTTTTGTGTGTTATTTATCTCCATTATTATGGAGACTCTCCTTACTAGACAACCATGCCACGAGGAAAAGGAACGGTCTTGCACTTCTGAGAGGTCCTGGCCACTAATTGGTAAGAGTATTGAAGCTAACTGGGTGTAGAATTGATGATACTGGTGGAAAACACTGCCAATACAGCCAACAAATATGCAAGAAATACAATTTTACCCTCCTGACAGGTTTGCCATAGGTTGGCCTAGGACAGGACAACCTCATTTCACACCCACCTGCCGGTGCCACAACCCTCCTTGGGCAGGCATTGGGACACTTCTGGTACAGCCCAACCATTTTCCCTGCCTGAAGGCAGAGTGCAACAAGAGGCGACAAGATACACATGGTTTCCGTGCTGTTGGAGACGGAGTCTGGGAAAAAGCTGTTGCAGACCAGTGACAAACTCTACAGGAGAGGCATCAACCCCTGTGGATCCAAAGCTCCTCACTGCTGCTGTTCAGTGAAAACCATTACATATTTTCAGATTAATTTCTCATTGTTAGACTAATGTTATTAGAGGTGTAAGCTAAACAGTAGGTAAGTGCACAAAGCTAAGCAAACCCAGAAGCAGCAGCCTTCCCTAAAGTAGAAACCTGCATTTGCCATTTTGGCTAATCCCAAGCTCTGTGCCGTCCCTCCCGGAGGCCCGGTCTCCCACGTCCTTCCCCACTACAGCCCTCTACAAATTGAAATTTGATGTACACACTGTAATACAACCCCCATATGTTTAATATAGTCTCTTTGTGAAAATGCTCTCCAGACTTGTTTGCAAACACTACAACACCAAAAAACAAATGCCAACTGCTGCATTCCAATGAGAACGCTGCCTGTAAAATGGTGACCTTTGTTTTATAGACAGACATCCCCAGCTGTTAACAGGATTATCTATACATCCCTAGGTGTATTTCATCCAAAATGCAAAGCATTTCTTTATTGCACATAGGGTTGACTGGGAATAAAATTAGTTTGTTTCCCTGTGACTGAAAGCTATTTGCATGACTTTCAGATATTCAGAGGTGATTTACACCTTCTGCATTCACATCATGGATAGATAAACAGGAAAACTGTAGCGGGTATGACAATTACTGTCTTCAACATCTGTTTTACCCTAAAAATAATCTCACATAAAAGAGATTCTACCTTAATTATTAGGGCTGACCTAATTTTCTGTTTCTTTAATGTTTGCTTTCAATGGCACAAGATTCATCTTTCGTATCAGGTAAAAATGGATTATGTTGATATATCAGTTGGTCACTTGGGAGGATACACAGAGAACATTTTACAGCATATGTTACACATCACACTTCTCTTATAGAGAAGTTAGATGTTGACCTCTATTCTCTGACAACAAATATTAATTTTATGGATAATTTGACCTGTGAAATTCAACTCAATGCATGTCTCCACTGCAATTAGACAGGGCACCGGCAGCTCTGTGGCATACTGACATTCATTTTAACGTAGCCAGCTAGAGCAGGGAGAGGGAACGTGCAGCTGTGGACTTCAGTGCATGCTGCACACCGAAGCCTATGCCGCCAAGAACTCACCCAACGAGCAAGCTCACCCTAAGCAAGCCAGGTGAGGTAAAGCTGTGCTTCATCGGCTGCAGTCAGAGCTCAGGTGCACAGATTGACCACAGAGCGTGGTGACGGCAGCTTTGCTGGGACAGCAGTGGGGTGGCATGCTCACCTGCAACTCCAGTCCCTTCAACAGAAGCATTATTCAGTGTTAAGAGAATGTGGATGGTAACAGAAAAAAAGTCATTGAATCCACAGCCCTCCCTGACTTCCTTGAAGCACTTCTTGTGTTTGAAAATAATTCAGCCTTGCTTCAGCTCTCCTACAATTATAGCTATCCATTATTAATTACAGTGCTTCAAAAATGCACTTGAGGGACACCTCTGATGCCAAAACCTTTCTCTTTACAGAAAATATCTACAGTAGGCAAACACTGGGACAAGTATTCCACTAGTTTATGCAACTGAGGTGTCTGAAAACAAAAACACACCACGTTCTTTATTTGGAACACATCCAAAATAAGTAACTTGGACCAGTTCTCATCCTTTACTATTTGGAGAACTATCTTGCTCTGCTATTCTGCCTGGCAGCCTTCCTACCATATCAGTCTTAATCCTACACAAACATGACTGTGCTACATTGCAGTTGCACTCAGTTCAGAACATTTTGTTTCCAATTTCCTCCTCACCACCTTGTTTATGCTTTGGGTATTCATATTCAGAAGCTGAGCATTCTTGCCAACCTTACTCCAGGGACTTCTAATGGCTCGGAAGCCTTGTCTTTGTTCCTAATGCATTCACAGATAAGCTCTGCAAAGCAGGCATTTATAGCTAGTCTTTGCCTCAACGTTAACTGAAGACATAACACAAAACTTTGCCTCAAGCTCCGCTCTGCTACACACCCAAAGAGAGTAAGGTTATTTAAAAAACAGCTAACGTGAACATGTGTTGGTTTTGTTTAGTAAAAGGGGGGGGGGCTACGGTGGTAGCTTCTCTAAGAAGCTTCTAGAAATTGTTTCCCCTTTGTTCAGTGGACTCGGCCAGGCCTATGGCAGACCCGGGGCTGGCCAGGGCCGAGCCAATTGGTGGCAGAATGTTCTGTGATAACGCCTCTGCGATAACGTATTTAAGAAGGGGAAAACAGGAAAAAAGAAAGAAGGAGAAGATGTGAAGACGCTGAGCAGGGGCAGAGAGGGGGAGGCACAAGCCTTGCAGCCCTCACCCTCTGGCCTCCCGCCAGGCGGCCATCTCAGCCCGGCTGCAAGAAGTGGAGAGGAGAGGAGATGTGAAGAAAACCTGAGAGGCGTCTGCCTGAGCCGGTTGTGAAGAATTTCTTGTGAGAGGAACGGCTGCAGACTCCAAGGTCAGTGAAGGAGGGGGAGCGGTAATGCTACTCCTGACCAAGATTCCCCTGCAGCTCGTGGTGAAGAAGGCTTCAATGACTTCAGAATACCTATTTTACTACTTCATCTATAATTTCACACTTTTATCAGCAGTTCCACTTACGTTCAAGCTGGTTTTCTCATGTTCTCTTTGAAATGGTTTCTTTCAACAGGTACAGCATTTCTATCATCTGCTGCGCAGACGGTGCAAACATCATGTGATTCACTAAGCTGTACTGGGAAGATCCAGAGTGCAAAAGTTATGAGAAGGGGGAGGGAGAGGGAAAAGAGTCTTGCTAATGTTATTGTCCCAGATTTTACCATTCTTCAATTCAGAAAGCCAGCAGCAGTTGGAAATTCAGTCTCTCATACACACCAAGCCATCCATTCAGTATTTTGAAAATGAACAATATATGTCCAAAAAATGAGAGAAGCATGGAAATGGAAATGAAATCTGCTTGAAGTGTTCAATATTTCTGAAGAATATTTTCAAAATTTTTCCATATGCTTCTCATATACAATACTGTATGATTAATTGAAGAGTGCATTAAAAGTAAAAAGCACCATATGTACACTTACGTTTTAATACACGTGAGAAATTACTTCTGTATGAAGAAAAGCCTTGAAAGCTCCCACTTCAGTGAGGCTTTGAATCTGTGAACACGCATTAAAACTCTTCAGGCATTGGCCAGCACTCGCATTGCTTTTTCAGTCTCCCTTGCATGTATTTTAATATACAAAAATTAAGATTTGTAGCTTAACACGTAGAACTCCATGAAAAGAGATTGTGAATTCACCAATTTTTACTTGAACCACATTGCAATGAGCTGTCAGGAAAAGCAAATGTTGAAGTGCTATGGGTTTTCTCAGGCAGCAGATACGGCTTCATTACTGTACCGTAGTTCCTAACTCCCTGTTAAAACCAGAATAACTGCTGGAGGTGATGCCTTTGGAACTGGATGAGGCTGAAGGTACAGCACCCACCAGCTGTTTGGGACCGACAGATGTGTATGATCCATCCAGCTTTGTCACCGGAACATCTTAAAACCTGTGAAGCATTTACCAGCCAACAACTGATGTCTGCGACTTCATTAGGCAAGGATCTCCTTTTGCCTGCAATATGTTCCCGCTCTTGGAAGATCAGCAAGCATTTGTGAAGTCAGAAGCATGGTATGCAACATGGAGATATATAAATTTCACTTCTCATGCCAGAGAAAACTAATATTGCACTCCCCAAAATGCAGTATTCTCATAAAAGCACTCGTGCTTTCTAAAAATCTGTATTGATCAAGACCCACAGAGTAAAATCCAGCACTTACAGCATGATATTTTGATATTACACAATGCAGAGAGCGTGACTCCAACAGGATTCCTACAGATCCAGTGTAGAGCCCTGCAGAACTCCAGTTTGCTTGTAAATGTGGGCTATGTATTTATCAAATTATACCAAATGGGCCGTATTACATCATAAGGGCGGTGACTGATAACCAACAAGGGCCGTCACTGATAACTAACTGGGAAATAAATTGTCTGTGGGAGGAGTATAGGAGTACTGATATATATGGTCAGTATAGACATTAGAAGGCATTGGAAAATAGATGTCTATTCCTGTGCTTACAAAGAAATAAAGGCAAGAAAGATGACTTTGGAAGTAGGAAAATCAGGTGTAACTCAAAGATCAATAGAAAAGCAAAGACTTAAATTAGAAAGACTGTGACACTAATGAAGGGTAATACTGTCTTCAGCTCGCAGCAGTGAGAATGGGAACTCTAGGATGCTGGTAATCAGGTTCACAAAATGAAAATCTTAACTTTCCATGCAAATGGAACAGCAATCAGAATTACTCTGAAAAATACATTTGTGTCAGAGGCAAAATAAATCAAAAGCATTAATGAGAAAATTAAAGGAATTGAAGGAACTAGCTGTAAGGCATTCAAATTTATCTTTTTTTTTTTTTTATTAAGAAAAGCAGTCCTGTAGGAATGTCAACGAGTAAATAACATAGTGGAGTATCATTACAGTAAAGCTAATTTAATGCTACATTACAGTATATCTAGTCTGACTACTCTACATCTCCGTCTGTGCTTCCTAGTAGTAAACGAAAAACAAGCAAAAATACATGTATTACAATCATGGAAGATAGAAAGCTCCTCACAGAAACAACCTGGATCGTGAGAGCAAGATGTCTAAGCAGAAGATAATGTAGAATTAGCCCATTCCTGAGCAAGCTGCTGGACATCTACTTTAGGCTCTGAAAACCCCATATGTCAGAGACAGATATCCATTAACTTCCACAGATTGCACACAGATGCGAAAGTAACTATAAGATAGCTGCATACACAACGGTTTGGATGAACTGTTTGTATGGACTAGTTAAAATACCTCTCAAACTACTAAAAATTATGAGGGAAAGATCCACAGCGTCCTTAGAGGAGATGCGAGTGCCACACCAATCTCCCACCAGCTGGGCTGTGCTTTGGAGGCATTTAGCTCAGGCCAGAACAAGCCTTGTCAGAAGCCAGTCAGTCTGCATTTAACGCAGCCTATATATGTGAAAAATATCCACAAAGTCAGGTAAAAACATGTGACTGATTTCATCTGAGAACGAGATAAAAATATTTCATCTAAGCATTAGAGTTCTGACACAAATACTTTTAAAATATTCAAACTTAAGTTAACTGTAAGTTGAATGGTGTATGTCTGAGGTACAAGTGGTTGCTCTCAGTACAAGAAGTAAAAACAAGACGTGAGTTCTGGTGAAGAGAAGAGCCTTCGGCAACCGAGTGACAGGTCCAGAACACAAAAACAGAAGGACCGATTCTTCACCTTCCATTACTGAGAACAGCAAGGAGTCTGGGCAGTTCTCAAGTCTTGAAAAACAACCATTTAAAAGATTTATCTGAGCAGTACTCCGTAATTCAAAATTGGAGAGGGTTAAGGGAAAAGCTACAAAAACATACTAAGGGATTGGAAAGTAGGACCACAGAGAAAGATCTGCAGAGGTCATACTACTTAGTTTATCAAAGAGGAGGTGAAAAGGGAACTTTGATCACAGTTTAAAAGAACCTAAAAGGATAATGAAAATCTGCTACAGCAAGCACTTCAATTTAGAGATGAGCGTATATCAATTTCCAGGGGTCACAAGTGGAAAAGTGCCAGAATCACACAGGAAAAAAGAAACTCTTGTGGTAATGGTGTGGATAATTAATGACTGAAGAAAGTTACCGAAGGTTCTCATGGACGCTTTATTGCCAGAGGTCTTTCACACAAGACTGAGTGTTTCTCTGCAAGAAATGTTCCAGCTCGACCTGAGTTATTGGACCTGAAATAGCTCAGAGAAATCCCACAGCCTATGTTGTGCACTGCTCAAACGACAGGGATCCCAACACAAAACACATTTTCACTCATGTTTTTTTCATTGACTCTTAGCAAGTGCTCAGAAACACTCAAAGTGTAGAGTATTTCCATTAAAAAACTTGTCACGGCTAACAGCGCGAGTGGCCAGCTGCGAGTAGGCAAAC
Source organism: Ardeotis arabs (assembly GCA_011801015.1). NCBI lineage: Eukaryota > Metazoa > Chordata > Aves > Otidiformes > Otididae > Ardeotis > Ardeotis arabs. The sequence goes on along the minus strand of JAAGAY010146924.1, from coordinate 19,229 downwards.
ATTCTTGCTGTTGCTAGAAAAGCCGTATTACTCCTTTCTGAACAGATTCAGAGAGAAGCATCTGATGACCAATTTCTGTCCCTCAAAATCCATCTCTACTCCCTCCAGAAGGTCAGGGACCAGATCTGATCCAACCTCAGTAACAAAGATAATGACCATGTTCAGAAACACGCAGATTGCCAAAGTACACTCCTTTCCCACCAACTGCTTCCTTGTCTTCTCCACCTCCCCAAAACCACCTCTGCTGCACAAACGACAGCCTGGCTGAGATACGATACGGTTTGCTAAGTAACTCTCCCAGCGGCAGCTGCACAGTTGGCCATCACTAGCTCCATCCAGCTGAAATTGCATTGCACTTAATTGATTCATTAAGGTAATCACTACTGTCATATTGTGTGCTCATTACAAACAACAACAAATTATTCAAAATACATTTTCCCATCTGAGCAACTGTATCAAATATATTAATCAAAAGTTGGTTGGCTGTTTCAGTCACTCATTATCTACATGGCATTTATATAATAAAAAGCAAATGAACAAGCAACTTGCCATCAGTCAGGTATTTCATTTTCTCATGATGAGTTCTAAAATTTGTAAATTAAACAAGCAGTGGTGCTCCTGATTTGTATGAGGAAGGTTTTGACCCAAAATATATTTCATCCATGTGCAAATCTGTTTTATATCCAACAACTTATCAGTTTTCAAAAACTCTGCCAAAGGCTATTATTGATGGTAGAAGGCAAAACCAGAATGGAAAAGCCAAAATTTTCACATTATACAGACGAAAAATCACACCAGCCATAACAAAATGGTTATCTAAGAGTGAAAAATGCTTATATATGAATGTGATCTAAATTCAAGAACCACCCTTTGCCCAAAGAAGCCCTTCATACACCACAACTTATCGGGTAGGTGCAAAATTACCACGTGATCTATATAAATTTCTTTATACTATATCCCTGAATTTAGTATCCTCTATCAGCACAGCAGATGATTAAGGTCTGCAGACTACAGAACAAAGCAACGAAGTGGTGCCATAGTCATTTAAATCAGAGTAGCTGTGAATAATTCCCTTTACGTCAGCAATGTGTTTCTGGCAGCTGATGTACCACCATCCAGGTCTCCAGTTGTGTGTCAGCCTCCTCATTTAAAATCCACACAGGAGATTCAGCTAGATACTCACATAAAGGTCTTAGCTGACAGTGATTCCCTCTGTTCTGAAGATTAGCAAATTAAAAGAATTGTGTGAGTGACTATTCCCTCTAAAGAGGAAACGTTAATTCTTCACAGAATTAACTCAATGCATTATTTATTTCTTGCTGTGGTAATACTCATGTTTTCTCAAAATGGGATTCAGGGCAAGGGATGCTGCTAAAAGCCCATCAGGACACCATGATGTGCTGCAGGTGCTCATTGTTTTATACAGCTCATTTTACACCATCCTTCAATTAGTCCTAACAAGTCACCTCCAGTGCAAAGGTGATGTTCTTCAGTTCCTCAGGAAGCACCAGAATACCAATTTCCAATTATCTTTGGCCTTGTAGATGACAGAACCAGCTGCAGTAGCAGAGACTGTTGTATCACCTCAGGTCGACCAATGTACATGGTACCCCAGGTTGCTGAGGCTCTCCTGGACGCGTCAAGGAGCGACTATCCAGCGGCCTCACACCATTCACACTGTGAATGTCCCATGAAGGGCTGTCCCATGAAGACCCTACCTGCAGACAAGAATAAAAGGTCTGCACTTGATAGCAGGACAGCCAAGGGCTTGCGTGCTCTGAGGGGCTGTGTGGCTGGCGGAGGGGCACGCTGCCCGTTGGCACCAACGAGCAAAATAGCACATCGTCTGCACGCCTGCCTGTGCACGCAGAGTTGCACTTTAAATGATGTTATGCTTCCATTTTCCCGATTTTTGAAGCAATCTACAGAGCGGCAGAGTTCAAGTGAAGGAGAGAAGAGTCAAGAGGGTGAGCGTGAAAGTATTGCAATGAAGAGGGATGAAATGAAGAATAAAAAGAGATGGCCCGATGTGACAGATTGGCTGTCCTATCCATGATGATAGTTTTTCTACAAATCATCAGAGCTCCTGCCTTGAAGACGGATTGTCCAATTCATCTTTGTGGGAGCACCACTGAGATTCCAGGGGAAGGGGAGAGGCAGCCGGGAGCAGCCTGACACGGGGCCGGGAGCCAGGATGGGAAACAACAGCTTTGTCCCGTTGACACCCAGGATGTTTGCAAAACAGTGCTGGCAAATTGTTGCTTTCTAGTACCGTATTATCATCCTCTCACTTCTAATAAGCTAATCATTTGAGGGAAATTAATTACAGCAAGAAGCAGGGCAACGCTAACAGATAATCACATTAGTAACGCTGCTAAACGCACAATGGTGTTGATGTTTGTGCTGGCTGGGAGCGGCAGCCGAAAGCGTTGAGAACAGACAATATTTCTTTGCCTGTTAAGACAATTTCTTGTTTTTCAGGGTTATCTGTGAAGCAGCAGATCTGGACTCTATTAACTCTATGCCTGACATGCTGTTTAAGAGATCCTGAAAGCTTCATCCCTTCGTATTGAGTGCTTCCTTGGAGAAAGAAATACTCAAAGAGCTGTAGGTCATGCAATTATTATAAATGGGAATACCAAACTATAAAGAATATTCTAACACTGTTCATGTTGTTCAAAGAAAGAGAATAGCAAAGTAGCAAAGCTTTGTTTAAATTTCCTTTTTCCAATATAATCCAAAGAAATCCCACACTGTCACAAGGGCCATGATGTTACCAGATAATGTTGAACAAAATAGCAGGCAAGTTAAATTGTACCGTGAAGTACTTAGAGAAAGCATATTTTTTGCAAATAGATGTGTAAATAATACTCTTTGAGGGTACAAACAATATATCGAGAGGGAGGAGGCATTTTGTACTCGCTTACATGTCATGTATCATAGCACGACACCATAGGAGCTGTCTTAATTATCACAATATTTAAATTGTTTGGAATGTGTTTGGTTCATTAAATCATTAGCACATGTGTAGGTATGTACACAGGAACACCAATATCTCATAGCTCAACACCAATACCACAGAGCTCAAAGGCAGATTCAGCCCTGTACTCCGTTTTCAGCACAAGCCAGCTAGGGAAGCAGGTAAGACCAGGGCACACATGGGTGGAGACTTCCCTAGGAAATTCTCCAAAATCTCTATGTTTTGTAGCATAGCATTAAGAAGTAGTTCTTTAAAAATCACATACCTCTGGATTCTTTGCCCTGTTAAAAAAACTGCAATGCTTCAGTGCAAGTCATGTTGGGCAAGTGATGGATTAATGAAGAAAAGCATCCGAGGTTACGGTGACAGATTTGCAGTTTCCCCTTCTTACACAGGATCAGAACTTAAGTAGCAGGTTCACAGACACCATGGCCCTTTCTTGTTGAAAGAGAAAAAAAAAAAAAAAAAAAAAAAAAAAAAAAAAAAAAAAAGCCACAAACCAAGTCTAATCCCACTTTAGGAAATAGAGCTTAACAAAATTTACTTTACAAAAATAGTCGAAACCTTGATTTAAATAGTGAAAATTATGCATGTTCTGAAAAGACTTGCTAAAAGTCTTCAAAAATAAAAAGGAAAAATTAGACAGTATAATGTATTTAGACCTTCAAGCCTCTTTTACAGAGCATTGTAAGAAAGCACCACAAAAACAAATTGAAAAATGAGGGCAAAATGAAGTCATACTGTGGTTAGAATCCAGTTAAGACCAAAAAAAATGAGTAGGAGTGAACAGCTGATATTCAACAAGCAGAGCAGAGATGTTTTCCAGAACAAGTACTTGCATTTAATATACAATTGGTTTGGAAAAACACTTTAGAGATAAATGCATGTCTGAGCAAAAGAAATACATCTATTTTCCCTGTCAAACTGACACGTCATACATGAACTTTCTCTGCTCCTATGTGATGAAGTGAAGTCTTTCACCACTGAAAGACAGAAGAAAGCATACTTTCATAAAGTTTTCTTTTTTTTTGTATTAACACATAAGACAGAAAAAAAACCAACAAACGAGACCAGTCACCTATGTGACTGCAGGCAGCTAACACACCATGGCATGTTTCCATTTGTTAAAACCAAGCCTAAGCAGAAAAGCCATGCTGGAACAGTCTAACTGTTCAGAGGATAACAGCACAGATGTGTTATGGGAAAATACGCTGTGACCAATCCATTTCTTGGAAGAAAAACATACAGTGCTACTTGAAGCTACAGTCTATGACCAAGTCATTAAAAAAACCCACCTAATAAATGTCATTACTACTGCAATTATTTATTATTATGATTATGCTGATCTCTCCCTTGAGAATTATTTCCAAGGTAACTAGTGAGAGGAGAACAAATCATATACGCTGGCTGGCTTTCTACTTGTTTCCAAGGTAAGATAAACCTAGACAATCACCACTTCTTGATCTTCAAGCGTAAGGGCTGAAAGCAAGCCAACAGCTTATAAGAAATTATGGTCAACTGATTCATGAAGCTGCCGAAACAACAAGATCTACTGCCCCCACGCAGGCAGAGCTAAGGCAGACGGCTGTATCCTTCAAACTGAGGGCACAGGTGTGCCAGCACGGTATTCAAAAGAAAGGAAAAATCAGGCGTAGCTAACCAGAAGTACAAAGGCAAGAGGTTCAAAACAGGGACACCGACGAGAAACAGTTAGAAAGTAGACATGAAAGAGCAGCAGATGAAAACAGACCTGGAAGTCTTCAGAAAATGAAGCATTTTACTGGTTCTGCGTAGTTTGAGGCAATTCAGTGAAACACACTGGATGGTGTTAAGATGAAACACATTCTCGCCTGTTAGCTAATTGCTTAGGTCAAAAGAGGTCATCTTCTCAAACCTTCCTTATTATGCTGCACTAAGACGACTTCAGGCAACTACCTCCTGCTTCTAGCTGACTTATCTCAGCCCATTCCTCAGCTCTTTGGCCAGGTTCTGGACTAACTGTAGCCTGATACCTTAGCAGAAAAGCCATCGGCAGTGGGACAGCTCGTTCCAATTGTGTGGCCAAGGGATCTCTCAGAGTCTGCAATGGTCAGCCTCAGGGTGAAGAAAACTACAACAGAACAACCCTTCTGTGGCCAGATCAAAACGTGGTTATACCAGGCCAAAACGACTATGTCCTTGTCATCCAGAAATATCACATCAGCCTCAAAGTACTTTTTCAATTTAAAAATCCTTTCATTCATCCCTGTCCTGCCCTGTTGCAAGTGTACATGCCTTGAACTGGGAGGGCATGCAGTAGTCTTCACGGGAAATGTCCCAGCATTTCAGCTTTAAAGTTTCTTCTGAATTACAGTTCTTAACATTTTTAGAGAACAAAATATTTTGTGCATAAGTACACAGAAGTTACGATCACCTTGACTGCTCGCAACAATCACATTATTAAAAAACCAATTGCACAAATCAAGTGTCTTCCACTCCAGGACTCTGCTGATGTCATTGCCTCAAGTTACCTGACATCCATTTCACACTTTTTTTTTTTCTTCCCTTAGCTGCATATGAAAGACACGTACATACACACACACGTTATTCACATCTTTTACCTATGGGTACATATGGTTGTGTGTCTTGTTCTCTTTGTTGATCTTTTCTCCAGTCCACCTTCCACTTTTCCTTAATTCTGCTTTCTTGCACTGCACTTTCATCCCCTCTCTATTGTCTCCCAGTTCTCTCAAAAATATTCTCTTCTCCTAGCTACAGGCAAAAAAAAAAAAAAAAAAATCCAGAATGCAAGAGCAAAAAGAGATTGCTCATTGTGAGAGCTGGAAGGGCAACTGCATGCGAGGTGTTCCTATTTTGATAAAATACAGCTTGCTATGGCTCTCTCCCTTTGCTACTTCACATGTTATGGAGTAGGAGAGCATTTTAGAAAATAGTAAAAATACTCCAAATATTCTTTTTGTTTAGTAAAAATTTGCACAGAGGTTTCGCAGTAGTCACCAAGATGACAGTCAGACTAAGAGCTGTCTTCACAGGATCAGCGCACAAGACTGATTTGCTGTAATAATGCCTTGAGGTTGTGATAAATAAACCAGATTTGGGGCTATTTAAAGTAAATGTTCAACCTCAAGGAAAACACGGAAGTTGGCTGAGGGAAATCACATCAGCGACACGGCAGGAGGCAATCTGCCACTTGAGTTCACACTGGCCCTTAGCAATGGGCCACCGCACATTTTTGTTTTCCCATGAATTTTTCTCATTGGAGAGAAAGTTGTGGCCATGAGTGTTTATTAAGCTATTATATTAATAATAGCTGCTAGCAAGAGAATTCTTGACTGACTTTTGAGCCAGTTCCAGCTAAAAATTGTGTGTTGTTTCAGTTGGACAAACCATTATTTTCCACGTTACTTTCAAAATATTATGCTTTATTATCAAGGTAAACCTCGCAACATGCTAGTGAGAGAAAAAGGCTTTTTAAAGATATTAATTATTAGAGCAGGTCTAATAATTAATTTCTGAACATCACCAGCTCAAGCGGATTCATGGCACTCTCCCCATCACTTGTACCTCCTTCTATCTTTCTCCTCAAACCTTTGAGTAGGAAAGCAGGAAAAGTTTAGCTCTTAGAAGGTTTTTAGATATCATTTGATGGGAGCAACCTGGGAGACACCTGACATCAGTTAATTTTTTCAAGTTTCAATGAGAAGCAGCACCATATTACCAGTCCTGTCTAGCGAATCAATGCTGTGTTCCTTCCTGAGAAGGGAGCTTGTCCTGTACGTCACAACTCATCAGATAAAACACTCCTTTAGGATCAAAATGAAATCTAGACCTGGAAGGCGCATTTGAAATCTATCTGTTCAGTAGAGCAAAGACTACCTGTACAGAACTATTATCTGAAACAAGAAATTAGTGTCCTATCTGGCTCTACTGTGGGGCAATATTTCAAAGAATAGCAAGCTCCTGAACGGGTTATTTTTTCTGTGTGAACACTAGAATTTTCTCCTGTTAGAGACTCACTACCACAGCCCAGCTTCACTCCACCAGACGTATATTTACTCAGCGGTATGAAAATCTGGTAAGTGTCATAGGGCTGACTTACAGGAGTACCGTGCTCCCACATACATCATCACTTTTTTAATTCCAGGAAAATGAAATTAAACAAAATAAGTGTCTTACAGACACCTCAGAACTTGCATTGCAACATTTCACTTCTGCCTGTTTTACAGCTGCTGCATTTTCTGCTTTACATGTGTCTTTCTGAGACCTGCCCTTTATAGCAGGCACTGTACAAAAAACCCCTTACTGGGAATTACTGGGGTGTGTGCATGCATGTACGTCTGTGCATGCATGAGTAGATCTCAGAGCCCCAGGGTTTGTTTAGAACAGGTTTTTCTTTATAGACATTTTCTGAAAAGTCCTAATGTCCTAAGACTTAGGCATAGTCCTGAAAACTCTAAGTCCCTCCTGAGCTTTTCTTCCTGTGTATCTCGTCAGAGATTCTGGTTTGAGTTTTGAGCATGCTCGAGGTTTGGCACTTAAGCAACAGCTACATGGAAAGCCTCTTCCATCAAGCTGACGCTTCTACGGGACACATCATCCTCCTTCTCCCCCTCCTCTCCAGCAGAGCTACCAGCTGATCCAAGTTCACCTTGCAGGTACCATCAGACCAGCCATGCCTTGCTGGGTTTGTACAAACCAAGACACTCATCTAACCCTAACTTCTCAAAACTCCCATGCATGACTTCTGATTTCAATAGACTGAAAAGAAAATAGAACGGAAGCGATGCTGCTCTGAGAATTAGAAGACCTGTACTGAGTTTTTCTGCTCTGAGACATATTACTTCTGCCTTTAACAAACGACTTCAGCTGCTTGTTTCTCCTTCCACTGCCACCTTCGGTGGAGGGAGATGGTGCCTGTTGGTAAGCCTAGGTGCAGGACCCCATAGCCTGGGCAGGAAGGCATCCATCCATGCTCTGGGGTGAAAACGTTACAGACCCCAAAGGAAAACAGCAAATCTAATGGCAAACTGCTACCAAGCAAACAGCGCACCGAAAGCATTAAGAAAAGAGGATCTCACAGCATCGCCCCCAAATGCTTTCCCAAAGAAAAAAAGGACCAGTACCATAGTGAGAAGTGCCATGTAAAGCAACAACACGATCTCTTCTGACGAGACTCGTTAATCCCCTTCCTTAGAGCTGCAGCAGTGCCAGGCTCTGCAGCGGGAAGACGGACAGCAAGGAGACATCACCCACACCTTTCAGCGATCTGCACATCCTGCCTTTTGCCTCGTTAATACCAAGACACATAGTTACTTCACAACTTTGTGCTACTTAAATTAACAATTATTACTGAAGTAATTTTCTGAGGCGTTGAGGTCAGCAAAGCACTGGGAAGAATGATGGCTAATGAGCAAGCCGTCGCTACCACAAAATGAAAATTGCCGCAAGGCAGTGGAGAGTATCATATGAAAATTGGCCATAAATTCACAACTGCCAAACAGTATCTCTCGTTTCATGAAGGGCAGGGGGTTTGGTTCAGAGTTTTTTGAAAGACTAAAGGCATATAGCTTTTGAACTGGGCCCAATCACCTGCAAACACACACTCTGAACTCGCTGTGTTCTGAAGAGAACAGAAGCAGAAAGAAGGGCTCATAGTTTCACTTTTTAACTTTCCTTCTACTTCTAGCTCTTACACAATTTTGATAACTAGTTTCAGCGAGTTATCGACATGTCAGCTCTCAAGCAATGATTTCTCAGAGAGAAATGTGTTGTGCAAGTGAGGGTGCAAGATAGGCAGTTTTGCAGTGCACATTCGTAATTTCACTTAAAAGCAAATTGTTACAGCCACAGTTGCTGAAATCCAAGAGTGGATCTGGAGTAAGGAAAAAAGGAAAAGCGTTTTCAAGTGCCAGGAGAGCTCGGTCTGTTGGGCATTCACATCACCTCTGCGGTGTTTGTGCTGTTGCCTGGTGAGTCCCTTGGGAGCCACAGTCTCTCCAGCCCAGCCCGGTGGTTGTGTGCTTGTCAGAAGGAGGTGACATCACCATAGACACACAAAAAGCAAAAAATCTACCAACCACCATTTCTCCAAGTATAGTAGGTGGTGATATCAAGGAGGTGGTCCCAGTCCTTGCTTTGTCCCCACCAAGCAAATATCCACAGCAGTTCACAGCCAGTCCTAGAGCCACCTCTTGAGTGGCAAGAACTGAAAGGATTTCCTTGATATTTTCATCCCAGACTATCTAGAGTCAATACTCTTTTGTCCCAAAAACGCTGCCCCTCTCCCACCCATCTCCCCACAACAGGACCAGCCTGTTTCATGTTAAAAAATGAGCCAAGCAAGGATCTCGTGAAGAGATTTGCCACTTCCATCGACAATGCAAGTTCAGTTTGCTGCGTCTAAAATGGTAAAAATAACAATCATACAGGAAGCAACACAATTGACATTTAAAAGAATTTGGTTGACGCTAAAGCCTGTGGGGAAAAAAACCACGGAGCTTCAGAAGGGCTAGGAATGCTGCTCACCGAAATAAAGACTTTGAGACTTAAAGGTCTTAATCCTTGTGGGAGGAAAGAAAAGAAAAAAAGAAAAAGATTAAAGTAATTCCTAGGACTTTTGTTCCTACAGAACAACAACAAAATAATAACAAAAAAAAATGTAATGCTATTGAGGGTGCAGTTTCAAAGTGGTGAGAAGTCCTAAAAGCTGTAATACATTCTGGCTAGAAAACAAATTGTCTCCCCAGTATTACAGGATTTAAAACAAGCAGATTGTGTCAGTGGATTTAGCATGATGAATCAGGTAAATTGGAGGCTGAATCATCACTGTATCCCCAGGCATCTGCAATGAAATGGGAAGGAAAGGAAAGGAAAATTTAAAAAATTAGAGAAGCACCTACAGGATGCTCAGGAAATCACAGGCAGAGGCAATATTGAGTGGGGAGCAAAAAGAAATCACACTGATGTGGAATGTTCACATCAGGCTTCTTAATGAGAGGTGGTATGTGGGAGCTATGAAGGGATGGAGCCAAGGGGCTTCTGAACCTCCCAGAGCTGAGGCCAAACCCGACGAGAAACAGACTGCCACAAAGCAGACCTGAGAAAATACATGGAAGAACAGAAAGGAGCTCTGCGTAAGTGGTTAGGTGGAAATAACAAATGGAAGTCTCCAGAAATTATGAAAAAGGGATCTGAAGTGATTCTACCAGCAGCTGGAGGGCTGTTCTTCATCACCTGCTGCCCCAGCCCTGAGGTGTCTCTGGGAAGGCTTCTCTACTGGCAACGTACACACCAAATGCCCTTACCGCGCCAAATAAAGCTGTGTGATGGCGTGACTAAGGAGTTTACTAGTGGTTTTCATGAGTTTTCTTAAATAACTTCTAAATTTCTTGCAACAATGCATAACATTTAATAATAAAATGCCTTTTTTTCTTTTTTCTTTAATTTTGTTTTTCAGAAAGCTTATGCTTGATCTGTATCAACCTAACAGGAATTATTCTTTTTCTGATTGTTTATTTGTTCCTTTTTTTTCCAACCCCAACAGACCAGTACCATCAAGATACACATTATCCTGAAGGTAGAGACGGAAGCCTGGATGTCCTCAATTCATCAAAATTCTGCCCAGAATAGGACATATAGGACTTCCAATGACCCTCTGTAGGGAAAACTATGGTTATTCCTTGCAATTCACGTGCAGCCATGTTTACCCGTGCATCAGCTCTGAAAGCACCAGTCCATAATTTCACAGATCTCCCAGTCAAAGCACAGCTACTGGGAAGCTTAAAAGAAACAAAACGTGGGTTCGTGCCATTTACATAACAGAGAAAGTGGAAAGGAAACCGGCTCAGATCTTGTGTGTTTGAACGTGGGCTTCAGTGCCACCCCGAGAACGCGCGCTGAGACTGCGGCCGCACCGAGACAGGGTGACTGGTGGGAGCGGGGACGTGTCGTCACCCACAGCCGCAGCCCAGCTGAACCGCAGCTCTCCGCGGACAAGCAGCAAACACACATAAGCACTTTGGTTTAAAACTTCTCCCAAGAAGCCTTTCAACCTTCAGCCAAGCGTCAGCTCATTAGCAATAGGTCAAAGCCACACGGTATTTAACTTCGGATTAAATATCACTCTCTCTCTCAGCGGGAAGCCAGGGCATTAACATATGTCTCGTCGTGTATTTTCCCTTCCTGTTACATCTGATTAATTATGCCTTTTTCTGAAACCTTTTTCTTAGATTTTTATGTGAAATGAAAACCCATGTCAACGGGGAGAGGACGAGCCGCAGGACAGAGACGGCAGCAGGGGGAAAATAATTCCTCCTCCTCCCCAGAGCTCTGTCCTCTACTTAGGCTGCAGTGAAACCAAGGGAAGGGTTTTCTTTTGGTTGAATGTACCTTTCATTTTCCTGAAGACTTCTCTGATTGCAAGACACTAATACAGGCTAAAAACCTCCGGTCTTTTCCGTACGGACCGGCACTGGTCTCAACCACCAGCTAACACAACACACCGCAGGAATGACAGAGGCAGAGCACAGCCGTGCAAATCTAACGCCTGTAGGTACCGCCCCTTCCAACCGGGAAAACCAGTTCCCTAGTTTCTCAGTTTTCCATATTTGCCACTTCTTTTTACATTTTGCACTGAATATTGTTCAGCTCAATGATGGGATGTTCCAGAGCTTTTAAAGCAAAACAAACTTGTTTTATTGTTCTTCTAGCACAAAACCATTAAAGCTCTTTCGCGTTATGTTGAAAGCGTTTGGCCTAATATTTCAGGGTTAAAAACATTGATTTTTCTTCTGGAAAGTTAGCGATGTTATGGATGCAGCAGCTGATGTTCACACGTGAGACATTAATGGTCAACTTGATCAGAAGTTACAGCCTCAGACTGTAATGTGCAACAGTCTCTTAGCAAAAAACTTGATGGATTATACGAAAGTATGATTTAATTATTTTCATTATACCTGCAGAAACAGATTGGGTGTTCAGTAACAGCTGAGCAGAGCTTTGTAGAGCAGAGATAAATACGCCATGGATTTCCCAAAAAAAAAAACCAAAAAAAACCCAAAAAAAACCACTTAGAGCTGGAAACATTTGTTTTCATGTTAAAGTAATAAATACTGAGACAGAAGCCAAACTGCATCTGTGAGAAGCAAAAACGTGTTTCAAACAAAGCAAAGCAACGTCAGGAAGGTTGCAAGCAGCCATCCCCAAACTCACTCACGTCTGCTCATGCACAGCCAGGCACAGACTGTTCCTGCATTCACATCGCGGGGAGACTGTGCCCCACACCGTGCCGTTCGACCACTGTCCCAGGTTGCCCAGAGAGGTGGTGGATGCCCCATCCCTGGAAACATTCCAGGCCAGGTTGGACAGGGCTCTGAGCAACCTGATCTGGTTGGAGATGTCCCTGCTCCTGGCAGGGGGGTTGGACTGGATGGGCTTTAATGGTCCCTTCCCACCCAAACCATTCTGTGATTCTATGATTCTAAATATTTTCGTTAATTTTATTATACATATACCAGAGGCAACATAGGACTTTTTTTCACCTTTTTTTTCATGGCAGCAAAGCTTCTAGGATTCCCACTAAGCCTGGGAACACCACCTGCCCAGCACAGAGGGACCCACTGCTCTCACATACCCTTCTCCGGGGGTTGATCATCTCCTTACTGGTGCCAGTGGAAACGAGAACAACCGGCATCTCCAGCCCCTCCATGGCTTTGCAGATTCTTGTCTCCAGCTCAGGTCTCTGCTAGAAAGAAGAAGTGTTTGCTGATGAGCTCCTCACGATGCCCTCTGATGTGGCAGACTGCAGAGATTTTGGGCTGTGAGACAGCTCCAGAGCACAAGGGTTATGAAAATAGCAGCTTCTCCAATTTAAACCTTGGGTTAAAGTGAGGTCTCCCCCTCTTCCCTGTTTCCCAAATTGACTGCCAAGAATCTTTTTTTGCTTCTAAGTGCCAGTTCCTACCCAAACACCTTATCCATAAGGAAAAGGAAAAAGAGAAAAGGAAATATTTTCCCTAAGCTCATACTCTTTTTTTATTTTCCAGAGAGTAATTTTATTTTTCAGTCCCATCTCCTGATTTATTCTGGGTCCCCGTTAAGACCAGTTGTGCTTCACGCAATGATCTCTGCATTTCAGTGACTGCTTGTCTCACCTGACGCCATCTCTAGAGAGAACTCATTTTAAAAGCCCACTATTTTCATAGCACCCTCTAAAGCAAGGTGGCTTAAGACAGAAAGAAAATTGTTGCTGTAACTTTTTTAGTGTCACTGCTGAAGTTTCTGGATTATTTTTTTTTCAGTTCAAAAAAAAAGGAAAAACGCTGTTGTGACCCTAATGCAGACTTCTTATGTGACGCTTTTCCTCGGGAGATGAATGCAGACGCTCACACAGTTTCGCTGCTTGTCGGCAAGTCAAGATTAATTACTCCTCTAAAGCAAGCGCATGAAGTCCATCGGCGCTGATACGCCAACAGCTGCAGCACTTCAGTGGGCAGACACTGACAAGATTTTTCTGGATATTCTCCGTTTAATGGCTTAGGTAGCAGCGAACACTACGAATTCTGTAGACTTATGACGTATTTTCCTGCAGAGCACCCCATGCTGGGCAAGTCAGCCCTGAGAAACCAGTAGCCTTCTCGTGCTGTCTGCACAGCGGGAAGAGCCACTGCTGTGGATGCACTGCGTGACAGGTTATTAAAAATAAATCTTACACCTGGAGGAGGAATATAAATGCTATTATCTCGTCACGCAAACAATTCTCAAAATTTTCTGTCAACAGTGTCAATTCTAATAACATCTTAGAAGCTGAGGAACAGCAAAGAACAAAATGTTGGGCTCGTTTTCATTAAAAAAGAAAAAAAAAAAAGGTAAATCTCTGTGGGACAACGGAAGAACCGCATCCTGTAACATCTGCAGAGCCATGGCTGATCGATATCGTTATCGCTATTGGTGACACAGCCACCAGATAACCTTCCTCTGGGGAAGCGGAGCAAACGTCCTGGCTGCATCTGCACCGGGCAGAGGGTTGGGGCTAGGATCTGCTGCTCTGGTGTCCCAGCACTGTGGTGGGAGCACATCGTCACCAATGCCAGCCTGGGGGATATGATATTGAGCCTGGCCCAAGGAGGAAGCTGAGACGGATGTGGGAGTGCATGTATACCCCCCTCATAACCTTCCCCGCTCCGGTTGTGCCACTGCCCTTGAGAGGACACCCAGCATGAGCAGAAGGTACAACCAGGAAAATTAATTAGCACACTGGGTTGAAAATAAATTAATTAATAGTTACAGAAGGGGGATAAAAATAGAAGAAAAAAAAAATCAAACAATCCCCTGTGTTTTTCAAGGAATTTGAGCACTCACCGTCCACTATGTCAACGAACCACTCTTCAACACATCCAAGGACAAGGCTTCTCCATTGGGACGGCCATCTTCCCACTGGGCACTCTTCGGCTCCCTTGGACCTTCCGCCTGACCATGAGCTTTGAGACAGAGATCTCGTGTAAGGCTGCAGAAATCTCTGGTCTCGTACCAAAATTCCCCAACGCTCACCGAGCGGGGCCGCCACGGGGGGACATCACCACGGGCTTGCCCGGCAGGGACTGCGTGAGATTGTAGAGCAAAAACAGGCTTGAGCTGGACCTCTGTTGCTGGAAAGATAACAACCTTTTCCATCAATTTTCCTGAAATTACGATTGCTCTGCCCTAGTAAACAGAATCCTGTATAGAAAAAGTAAGAAAAAAAACAAGAACCTTTTTTTTTGTGGAGAGGAAAGCAATCTTATTATTGCAGGCTATTATAACTTTGAGGTTTCTACGAAAAACTTCTCAAAGGGAGATAAATATCCCATTAAACTAGCCATGCAGTCTCAGACCTCCTGCATTTTAACATCACCCTGGAGGTCGGAAACTTACACAATTATCTCTACATCTTATACTCTCTTACGAACCTCTACATCAAACAGGAATAGTAATTCTATTCAGGATTGGAATGGCTTCAAGATAGACATAAAATTTTAGCAGGAAAGGTCTTGCAATAGAAATTTTGAGACACAGGAGTGGGTTTTTGTTGCAGATAGCCATGTGAGGGTTATATTTGATTTTTTTTACTGTGATTCCTGATATAGTTTCGTATTGATCATAAAATGCATGCATTTGAAATACTATTTCTATTTGTGCTAGTTGGATGTGTTTAAATGTGCCTTGGTTTCAACCCCAGTTGTAGTAAGTTGTGTTAGACTGAACCCATCCGTCTCTGCATGCACAGCAAACCTTTGGAGACAGAAGAGGATGCTGGAGACTGAAGCATAGTGGGGTGTCTTCTCCAGGGCTGACTTCAGTACAGTAGGTAGTTAATTTACCTTTTCAAAGATCATCCAAAATAACAAGTATTTAAAAGGTCCCATTGGCTGATTCTCAACCCAAAAGCAATTTTTCCAATCACAAGAAGAAATTAATTTCCAGCAATTTCACTTCTCTGGAACAGCCACAGAGCTAAGAACATTTCTGCCACAGGTTCCATTTCTTGAAGATTCAGCTTCTATTGACTCACAGCGCGGTTTCTGTTGACATAACGTGAACACAACAATCCTCTCATTTTCTCCTGTAATATGGGCAGGAAAAAATCCACGTCTGGTTGTGTAGTCTACCATGAAAGTGATTCAAATCACAGCTTTGTGATTTGTAAGGAGTAGTTGGAAAGACGATCAATTCCTGCTGTTATCTTGTAATTATTACACACTCCTTGTTGGAAAGGTTCCTGGTGAAATACTGTTTTCTGCAAAAGCCTTACATTCAGGTCACCCCAAAAAATGGGAAAGTAATGAGGTTTCCTTAGAAGTACAGGAGCATGCGTCCTTTTGGAGCCAAAGACATGCAGTTTACTCATTTATTGCTCCAATATCTAATTTTCCAGCATAGTAAGAGCATCCACATGGATCCTTTGAGAGAGGACTGACTTCCAACCTGCATCATCACAATAAAGAG
>JAAGAY010146923.1:83227-102682 GCA_011801015.1 Ardeotis arabs | reverse complement strand
GGAACAGGTTGCCCAGAGAGGTGGTGGATGCCCCATCCCTGGAAACATTCAAGGCCAGGCTGGATGGGGCTCTGAGCGACCTGATCTAGTGGGGGATGTCCCTGCTCCTTGCAGGGGGGTTGGACTAGATGACCTTTGAAGGTCCCTTCCAACCCTAACCATTCTATGATTCTATGATTCTAATTTAAATTGACATGTTTCTTTCGAAGTGCTGTATTTCCCCTATTATTTACATTCAGTCTAATCCTGTGGCAAAATCAGCTCTAGAGGAGGTAGCTACAACCACACTGACATTTACATTTCATTTGTTTATACTGGATCTGAGGTTATGTCTATGCATTTTACCAGTGGCTGCAGAAGATGAGAATAGCTGTAGGAAAGAGTCTGCACATTGATGAAAGAGTGGGATATGTGCTTTCCATAACTATATTCCTGATTCATTAGTCACAGCTCAAAGAATTCTCTTGTGGCTTTCCACTTCTTATGTGGTTGGTGTACCACTCCCACCTCCCAAAAGTCTCAGCCGCTCAAACGCATAATTTCCTAAAGTATAGGCTGTAAAATTAAAGGTTACATTTCAGTTCCATAAGTGAACAAAGTTACCTGGCAGTTTTAGAAGAATGTATGTGTGCATAATGGTTCAGAAATTAGACACAGGAAAACCTGCCTTAAAACAACCTAACAATAAAGTTCAAATTTAAACCCATTAACAACAGAGAATTCAGAAGCTGATACTCTAATCCATAATTCCACTCACTGTTCTGCAGCGCGTGTTTTACCATATGTAAGATCAACCAGTGCCTTAAGGGGGCTGCCCAGCTATGGCAGTAGAAGGGTGAAGTAAACATTATCAAGCCCATTAAAACTTTGGGCTTCTTGACCTTTATACCTTTTACACTTTTTTTCAGCAAATGCTTGATTTGTGAGTAGCCAGGGAGTGCTAAATGAAAACATTTTATTTGCCAACATTATTTTTGCATGCAGTACTCTGGAGAATGTTTATTATCCCTGTTACCTTGTAAGTAGGATACCTCGCAGTTTTCATTTTCACATTCCCGTGAGTTAGGGAAATAACTTTTATCCTCCTTATATGGCTGAAGAACTGAGGCTCAGGGATTCTGAAGGTTTGAGATGGTAAGCATGGTCACCTTCTAGAAGAGACAGCTTTCAGCCTTTTATGGGCTAATAGGCCTTCAGCACCCTTAAGCTCAAGGAACTGTCCCTGAGAACTTTTTATTGCTGGTATGAGAAAAGCTCTGTATTACTCATTTCTCAGTAACATATATACAGGGGTTGTGTGAAAGGAATGGAGCCCTACATCAGGATGGGGCACTAACTGAGGATCACAAGTCTGCTCCAATGTCCTGATGACACAGCTCTTGTTGCAGAGGCAGCGTGGTGGAGGGCAGTCTTGTCTCCCTCCACAGAGAAAGGCTGGATGTCTGGGAAGCTATTTTCTGCAATTGCATTACAAAACAGAGAGAGTTGATCCAACGACCTGTAAGCAAGAGTTAATGTGGTCTGATCTCATGCTAGTATGTGGGATTTGTGAATGTCTGGATGCTGTTAAGATTTTCTGAATGGTAGCCTGGCGCAAAGCTGATGGTGTGCTATTGATAAAATGTTGGAGGTTATTTATAGGTATTAAGATTTAATCTGATCTATCATTTTAGTGGAACCTCTGTACTTTTTCTTTGAAGTTTTAACAGTTTATCATAAACACGTAAATGAAATAATTCAGTAAATGCAACAGATGTACTTTGAAGAAAAATGGAGGAGCCTTGAGATCTGAGTCCAACCAGTAAATCAACAAGGCTACTTTGAAGGTCTCTTCAAAGTGCCATTTCACTGATTCTGAAATTAGTCCTGTTTTGCTGCAGAGGTGATGGGAGCATATCAGTGGGAAGCTTGATTAGTCTGGAAAAGGGCAAGTACTGATGTTTAAGGCCATTTGCACATCAAGACTCTTCAAGTGGCTTGTTAACTGAACCAGATGTGAAATAAAGTAGAAGTACATGGGATCAAAACAAATAATCTGTAACCTGCTATCTGCCATTACCACCATTATGTTTCCACTTTTATTGCAAACTGAAAATGCCTGTGCTGTTATTCTCTTACAGTTGTGTTGTGGGTCTTCCCCTTGTTTAGACTGTAAACATGCATTGTGGTAACTAGGAGAACATGGACTCTTCTTCCCAGGAGAGGTTATTCAAGCAAGGTGTTTGTGAGTATGTCAGAAGCCAGGTCCAGATGCTAACAGGGGCATAACAAGACAGTGGTGTCAGAATTGCTGTGCTTGCATCCCCCCACAGTGAAGAGAAGAGAACAGAACCTGCCCAAGGGCAGCCACCAGTTGTGTCAGACTGAAACGCTGTTAGCTGTGGGTCAGGCACCTGTCCATTGTGGACTGGTGTGTGGTCTGTGAGTTGAAGGTCAGTAGTCACCCTGGCTATTTTGGTAGACCCAAGAGGTTGTGACAGTTTCCAGACTCTCCTGAAATCCAGACTTGAAGGCTTTCCATAGGGACAGCAAGACTAGAGGGATGGCAGCTCCATCTGGACTCTGCCTTCCTAAGCAGACCAGGCCTTGTATGCTCTAGGAGAGTACAGTAGGCTAACTTATGCTGGAAATCTAAAGCTGCCTGAACAAAGTAGGCTGCGAAAAGGCAAACTGTGCTAACAAGCACATTCTTTAAATAAAACTGAGACATAACCAACAGATGTTACTAGCAGTTCTGTAATCCACTCTTTGCTTTTCCTCCAACTTCAGGGAGTATGCTTCAAAATTACAAGAGCTGTGTTTCATGAAGACTATGTCGCCACAATTTGTCCCATAGTCTTTTCTTGTTCAGTGTCCTTGCCACTGATTCTCTGACTGGCTGTAACTGTGCTACAGCTGACAAGACTAAATTTCAGTGGTGCCCTTTACTTTTCACTCATTTTTGTGACGAAAACTTATAAACTATCTTTTTGAAGGGTGAAAATACTGTATCAATGAAGACATAATAAATATATGTACAGATGGGAGCTATGTATTAAAAAATGTTGATGTATCTGTACATTTGTTTGGCCTCTAGGGCTTTTAAAAATCTATTTATTTTAATATTAAGCTGAAGTAAGAAAATAAGTGGTATAGAAGTGAAACTTGAATCCACAAAAAATTTGTTTTAAAAGATTAATTTCTAGGAAGTTAATAAATATCTCTGACTTAAGGTAGATTTAATTAAAATATGAATTATAATCATCTTCAAAATGAGGTTTAAAATAGAAGCATCCATAGATCTTTTCTACACAGAACATGATATCATGCATCTTATATACAGACTGTATTTAAATTTGTATAACAGTCATCAAGTTGTGGGATGTTTAATCTCTGAAAACAGTTGTTATATTTAACATTAATGCATACTAGGACTATTACCCAGACTTATTTGTAATTTAGAAGGCAGGTAAACCATGTTATATATACACATAGTTCCATATTTAAAATTAACTTTATATTCTTTAAAGTATGTATTGATTATTACAATTTCATTGAAAATAATTGAAAAATGTCTGTAGGACACATTTTTTAAAAAAGCACATAAAAACTCCCTAGCTCTTCTGTTTCTGGGTCCTTGCATTTGGAAGAGCTTTATTTAGGCAAAAAAGGGAGTTACTGTAATCTGTATTTATGGTCTTTTCTAAGTAACCGTATATGTTACATTTTTTCCTGATGACGATAATGAACTGGTGCATTTCTGTGGGTAGCCTTCAGTATTAATCTGAGAAAAGGTATATATTATATTCAAGTTGCATAAAAAGAGATGTTTCTATGAAGACCTCTAAATGAAGCTCACTGATTATATCGTTCATTCACTTAACCACTTTCTCTCCTTGATTTCCCCTGATTACTTAGAAAAAGCTGTAGTTTTAGATACTCTAACCTAGTGTTAATCAGCTGCTTTGGCTTCTAGTTTGGAAGCCAGTTAACAGACATTTTAGCTAGATTTCCAATTTGGTCATTATAATTTAGTTTGGATGAAGCTGTAAATACGGGACTACAGTAGAGAGACTGTCAACTAATGTAAATCATTGTAGCTAAAGTCAACAGAACTACGCCAGCTTGCATGAGCTGAAGAACTAGCCCGTGAAGTCTCTAATACAATTATTAAAAAGCCATTTTACTTGGTCTCGTGCTAATATTGTATCAAAATGTGAAAAATGTTGCAGGTTTCTAATCTCATTTCTTTCTATCTGTTTGTCTCACAAAGCCTTTGAGTATTAAATTGCAGAATGAATATATCACAGTGGCCTAATTTAACTTCAGAACAAGGAAATATTTTGAATTCTGGAACTGATCTTGGTCATGTGAGACAGTTTCGACAAGTGATGTCTCTTTAACATTTCAGTGTGTACTCTGTTCACAGCTGTTGCAAGGTAAAAGATACATTGATCCAGACTTTGCCACCTGTTGTAGGCAATTTGGAATAGAGCAAGTTAATGGAGATACAGGAACACCTTTTGCCTACTTGCAATGATATTATCTGCATTTCGTTTAGCAGCCACTTTCAGCCTTTCTTTCATGTCACTGTTCTGTGAGATAAACCCTTGTTTTTGTAGCAGTGAGAATAAGTTAGTAAACTGAAAATTCGTAGGTGCTTTCCCCCCAGTCCTTTGTCCATTTTCTTTCTCAGCTGCATTAGGCCCAGCCTCAGCTGAACCTCTTTGCTTCTAAACTAAAAGTGAGCTTTAGCAGCATCCCAGCACCATCCTTAGTTTCAGCTCTGCAAGTCGTATCTTCTGGGAATGGGAGGGAAAGGGGCGCTGATGACTGACTGCTTTCTAGACAGCTCTGCTCGGTTAGGTGCAAGACAAATACATCTGTGTCACTCAGAGTACGTGAGAACTGCTGACTTATGAGTACTAACACTCACCTGAACAAAATGTCCTTCCTTGAAATCCTTCCCATTTTTTAAGTTCTTCTGAGTTCTGGCCAGTATTTTCAGAGCAGCCAGAATGTCTTGTCTCCATTTCTCCTCGCTGAGTCTGTTACCCTTGTAGATGTCAAGCCCTTTGTCATACAGACTTTCTTTTAAACCAATTTATATATTTGCCTTATTTTTCTGAAATTTTGTGAGTTCTGACTCTTGAGGAGAGTGCTGGCAGGTGGTCATTAGAGGTCAGTGACTAAAACTGGTCATCACTTGGGGCCTCTTACAGAAAGGCCCTTTCAGCCGATGGCCCAGCTTTGCCCTCTCCACCATGGTCAAGTTTTCCACCACAAAGTAGTTCTAATCCACACTGGCTTGCTGAGTATCAAAGTACAAAATATATTCAGAGCATCAAATAGAAGCTGTACATTGATGGGCAGATTAATAGACTGTCCCAGTATCCCTAACCTTTTGTCACTGAAGCTTTTGTAGCCTGCAAATTGCCTCCAGCTCTTCCTTTTTCCTGTCCTTGCAATATAGACTGGTTCTAAATCTTAATGTGTCTCCAGCCCACTACCATGAGAATCAAGTTTTTCATTCTGTCCAGAGAGCTGCAACTTTTGCTCAAGCCCTTCTCTTTACTCACCTTGATTAATTAAACCCTATTTTCTTTGACCTCCTTGATTTCTTTGTCATAGTTTTCTGAGCTACAGGAAACACAACTGCTAAAATCATCCTTCTCTCACAGTTGGATGTGATCGTGATGGCAGTTAGAAAAAGTTGCTCTTCTCTTCTTACCTATCTGATAGAAATCTGTCTCATATGCAGAAAGAAAATACCTTTATTAATCTCCTCATCCCTTAAGTATTGCAGAAGACTGAGGGAGGAAGGCCGGGGACGCTGAAGTGATTTACCCTCCTCACTTTCTTCTCATTGTATGTTGTTATTCTTTGAGTCTGAATTATAGCTGACACAAAGGTCTAACCTGTAAAAGCCAATCTGAGCTTAGAAATTGCTTATAACTCAGGTCAGTGGGTTATCTTTGTGGATTACAGGTGTTTGAAGGAGAGCCTGGATTGACTGTATGGTGGAGACATGTGTACCAACTGCCAAAAGAGGAACCATCCTGTCTTCTGAGCATAACAGTAGTAGTGTGGCCTTTCAGGACTCATATTTTCTGTTGTTGCCTGCATATCCTGTTACTTAGTGCAAAAGACTGTGGTGAGTTAGAAGTGAGATCTACCGAACTAATTTAGGGGAGACACCAGGTGTCCATGAGATGACAACAATTTTAATATCTGCCCAGGTAATCTGGATTTGAACTTGAAACCTACAAAAGAAAATCTCACTTGGTTGTTTTTTCCCTTTTAAGGGCTAATATAATTTCAGGAGTGAGAGGGGTTTTATTTATTTGAAAGATAAATGTGCTAATTCAAGGTTTGACCTTTCTGCAGTTTATACCATCAAAATCTTTTACATGGTCAGCTTAATTGTAACCGTTGGTTTTGGTGACTTTTTTCCCCTCAAAGTTATGGTCAATGTCCTAGCTGATTGTTAAGGGAACAACCCAAATTAGGCAAAATACTACAACTCTAAATGCTAAAAAGACTAAAAATCAATCACTGATGCTAAATGTACGTCAAAGAATAAATAGCTCTAAATTATAAAAATACTTCCGTAACGATTCATAGTTTTCACGCTGCTTTGCACTCTAGTTCAAGTTGAGCTGTATTAGGAATTTTAATAAAAAATAGTTGGTACAGAAAATGTAATATGGACTGAAACCCCATCTCACTACATTGGATTCTGTAGCATTTTTTTTTTTTTCCTCTATGAAAAGGAAAATGTGTCTGTGCTCATGCTGTTATATCTGTTATACAATAGTGTTACTGTTGACATGTAAATAGTCTTATAATTCATGGGGTGTATGTGTGGGAAGTGTTCCTGTAGAGTCTGATTTGTAAGGTGGCTTGCTGTTACTTCCTGTACCTTGGACATCTCTGCACGTAGCTGATAGGAGTGCTGTACACGTTAAAAACAACTGGCATAAACCCAGAGCGTAAGGAGTTGCACCAGCTTACCGACGGATAACAGCACTGCTCAGAAACTCTGCAGAGCAATGTGATTTAGTACAAGTGGTTCTCAAATACCTCGTACCATGGCGCACCCTCGACTCTAATATCCTGTATGACGCAGCCTTGGCTAGGCACTTAGGAGCGGTTTACAGCTGTCTTTCACATCACCTGTAGCAGGAGAATCACTGTCAATCCACACAGAAGTGTTTTGCGATCTCAGAAACAGATAAACACAAAGACGAGAACACATCCAGGATCTCTTCAAATTCATTTGTGATCCTACAAAGTAATTACGAGTATTTACCAATTTGTGGGGATGAAGTTTGCCATCTACAAGAATGCTACTCTGCGTGTGTGACGCTGACATCAAGTGTGCCTATGATCAGCCCACTCTGCTGAGTGTCTATTTAAGATTAATATACTTAGGATCTTAATAACTACTGAATAGTGTAATTAACTTCTTGCCAGTGCATCTTTTGGTTCTTGGCTTTATGTTTAAGTATTTATTTGTCACCAGAAGAAGCAAGTTTCAGTCACAGATGAGTTGGTAGATGGGGTACAGAGCCCATGGGAGGACACTACTGGCATTCCAGGTCTGTTAGTGTTCCAGGTCCATGTGCTAGCAAAATATTTATAAAATTAACTCCTGTGTGATCCCAAGAAGCTGATAATGCCCTAAATTACTGTTGGGGCAAATAAAACTCCTCTGATCCCTGCTAATCTGCCTTGGAGGACAGATGTCCTCCTGATCCTAAATCTGATGAATGGTTTAATCCCTTGTGTGTGAGCAGGACACCATTCATCTGAGAATTTTACGTCACTAGGAACACAGCTGTACTCTGTTTACATCCTGGTTTTTGTGTCATCTAATTTCCAGAAGCCAAATGATAGACTAAGGAAGGAAAAGAAAATTCCTTTCTGGTCCACACCAGTTAGAGTCTTGAACCATGAAGTTAATACAAGTGTAGTGCAGACACCCAGCAATCCAGTTGCTTTTCCAGAATTTCATTCTTGAATCAATAAAACACTTCCACTTTCTGGTACAGATTTATTTGTCAGTAGTTTGTTGCAGCAGATGCATCTGCCAAACCAAATGCTGAGAACTTCTGAGCTGAGATCCTGGCAGGCCAAAGTAACTCTGGATCTTTTTCCTGCACCCAAGCTAAATGATTAGTTCAGATATGTAAAATTTAACAAATTTTGAGTTCTCTGTGATATCAAAATACCTGAAATTTTGAGTGGGAAGATTTTGAATGGAAAACAAAAGAGAGATCTCGCATATCTGGTGTATCTGTTCCAGTTCTCAACAAGTGCTGAGTTCCAGTAGTCTGTCACCTCGCTGTGTTTTCCACAGGGCCATGTCATGGCTATTTTATATTATTTCCTTAGACAATATCTGCTAGTAAATGCACTTACTTTCTCTTCAACTGTTTTTAACCATTTCTAATGTATTTATGAGTATTTCTCACTGCTGTAATTGTTTCTTTTGTGGCTGAAATTGTCCGCTGACTTTAATTAAACCCACAAGCCTAGAGAATTTGACAATTTAATTCTTTTAAATGCAGCCTTATTGCCAAGCAGGATTTCCCAGCAGCCCTTCCAGCTGTCGATTTTATAGAGGAAACAGTTTTGGGTGTCATACTGTTAACTGTATTCAGGTACTTTTCTTCGATGGGCATGCCATTTAGCGATAATTGAAATGAACTAATTTAAATGACCAGCTAGTGAAAAACAAATACAAACTAAGCCTAGTCTA
Source organism: Ardeotis arabs (assembly GCA_011801015.1). NCBI lineage: Eukaryota > Metazoa > Chordata > Aves > Otidiformes > Otididae > Ardeotis > Ardeotis arabs. The sequence continues at coordinate 93,939 of JAAGAY010146923.1, read as the reverse complement.
AATAAAAACACATTCTTTAGTGTAATCACTCTTTGAAAAAAAACCTAATAATTAATCAAGGCCTGTTGCACAAAAGATATAATCTGTACAGATCTGTATGATCTGTGATTGCCACACTTGAAAAGAGGGTGTTCTACAATTTGTAGTTTTTATTTTCTTTTTTTTTTCACACAGGACAAATATTATACCTCATGATCCAAATCTTTTATGTTTCCTGTAGAATACTTGAAGTGAAACGATGCATTTTTTACCACTAAAAACAGAATAAATGGGTCCCTGAAGGATTTATTTTGTCAGACGCATTTGTCATTCTATATTGATAATCTTTGCACTTCATTATCATATTCAACTTACCATTTATATGCAGATGACACAATCATTTATGGTAATAGATTATACTAGAAGAAAGCTTAATATTATCTTCAAGCTGATTTAAATGAGCTTTAAGATCATCTGGCACAATCTAAATTACTATTAAATATTAATGAAACAAAGATCGTATTATTTGGCTCAAAACAGAAATTGGGTACACTGAACAACTGGCAATCAATGCGACCTTGGAGACAGTTAGCAAATGTCAATTGTGAAGAATATAGATACATCATTTTTCATCGTATGACTAAACTATTGATTAGCTGTGAATATTTGAAAGGAAGCCAAGAACTTTATTTGGGCTCAGAAAATTTGTTGACTTAGGGGAAAATAAAATATTTGTTTTCTTACGTTTTCAGTTTGTATTATGTACTTTGGGTTTTGCTCATTGCTGCATAATGTTTGTTAGGAAAGATAAAGCATCTTTAACTTGGTTATCTAGGCAAATTTGCTTTGAATTATGCATTTCATAAACACCACCGTCTGCCATTTTAGCAACAATTGGCAAAAAAATAGAAAACTGTCAAAATTTCATTGGTACGTTATCCTTCTACTCTCTCCCTCCTCCCATCCCCTATCTTCAGATTAGTTACAATCTTCAGTCTTCTACATTTTCTGAAATAGAAAAATTAATAAGAAAACTACTATCTCTACTTCTTCATCTGGAACCATATGACTGTGAATTTGATAAAGCGAGTCAGGAGATTCAGGTAGACGCAGTATTTTGTATGTGTTTATTTTTACATAGGTCTGATGCTGTGGTGTCTTCAGCATGTTCTAGCAGATGCAGATGAATTCAATGGCAGTTTATGTCAATTCGTAAGATGGCAGATAAGGGGTTTAGTGCTTTCTAAGAGACATTCTCATTCTTAGACACTCAAGTCTATAATCCCACAGTGAAAAGGAAAAAACTCTGACCTGTATTTTCATTTTGTTAAAAATGCAAAAGACCTCCAGCATTTAAGCACTGGAAACTCACGTCCTCTTTTGTGTAGCAGGATGTTTCACACTAATACATCTATTGTCCCAGAAATGCCAGCTCTTTTGACATTATAATGAATCTCATGGTATGAGATATTGTTTGTTGTTGCCCTCTTTCTGTACTAGACATAATCAAGAGCAATGTGGAAATGTGTTCTGTTCAGGGCATCTACTATTTCTTCTCAACATTTTGCTAGACTGTGCTGCATCAAGCTGGGCATGGTTTCCTTTGAGCATTTGCATTAAGGAAAGGGGTCACAGCCATTCATTTGACCCTCATCTGAATCTTTGCTGCCCTCCCGGTAAAGAGGCTTCCATGCAGTGTGAGGACATGGAGACCTATACTGACAGCAAGAAAATACCTAGGGAAAGAGAAGGATGCAGACATCTAGTTTGTGTGTTTGGGAATGAGGCAGGCTTAGAGGGGCAGAGCAGCTGGGTAACTGTAGGCCAGGACAGAAAACTGAATTAAAAAGGACAGTGAGGGCTAGGATAATTTGATGGGTCTGGGAAAGTCATCGTGGGAAAACTTGTGTAAGTGGGAAGCAGAAGAGTCTACGTGAGTGGAGGGGTAGGTACTCTCTTGGGGGCACAGGCATAAGGGCTAAAGAGGAAAAACTAAAGGCTAAAGAGGAGGAGAAAGCAGTGAAGTAGAAGATTAGTGTTGGAGTAAATGAGGTATAGGCAAGATAAAGTTTCTTGCCAAGATTACCAGAAATTCAGGTTTAAAGGAAGGATTTATTGGGTGATGAGTTGGGACAATGAATGCCAAATTGGACAATCTGATGTCCAGTTCATTAGCTTACCTGGAGTAAAAGGCCTAGGTAGGAGCTACTGAAATTACAGATGGAAGAAAGAGCAGGGGAGAGGGAAGAGTGTGTATTTTCCCTGCTGCAGGCATTTGAGAAAAGCTGCTGGAATCCGTATCAAAGCAATTGCAGGGAGGAGATTTGTGTTTTATTTATCTATTTGAAGATATTTTATAATTCAAAGTTAGTATGTCACCTGTTTCAAGTACAGATGCCTTCTCTAGTAAAGTAATCAGACAGACTTCTATCAAAATAACTGTTGAATTGTTTTTAGAATTAGCCTTATAACTAATCTCAAAAACTAAATCAGCAGATTCAATCTTTGAATTTCTTGATTAGGCAACGCCATTTTCCCAGTCCACCTAGACCTGTCCTAGGAAGACACTTAAATCAATTTTCTTGTCCCATTGTACCACCAGCTCTCTTTGAAAGGATGGGAGAATCCCAGGAAGGAGCCCTGCTCTGAACAATAAAGACATACTTTTATATGATCAGTAAAAACCTTGTTCCACACTATAATCGCATCAGGAGGAGGCCCTTTTGAGCCTATGCATGTTACCTAGTGATAATATAAGGTTCCTAATGAATACAGATGTTCTTCAGTGTGATTAATGTTTCTACTAGCCACCTGCTCTGTAGGTAAGAACCAGCCCCATGTTGCAGTTCATGGGTGCTTGGGAGTGCTGCTGCGAGTTCAGTGACGAATGAGCTCTGCTCTTTGGCTGCTTGGGTTTGCCCATTGCTGCTGAATGGGTACGATTCTTCCCACCAGAGAGTGATGATGCTGCATTGCATCCCTGGGCCTGTTCTGCATTCCCAGAGCTGCCTTTTCCTTTGGTGTGCAAACTAAAGGCCCTCCTGCAGGCAGCTTTTCTATCTCATCCCTGTCTGAGGACAGGAGATTGTCTTTCTTTCACAGAGGGGACTCTTCCCCTCCTGAGTCTGTTACTGTCCTTTGGTTTTAAATCTATGTTCCCTCTACCTCCCAGTGAAGCTGAGGTCACTTCAATTTACATTTTCTTCTAGTTTGAGAAACCTTCCTCCATTATAGTCCGGTTAGAAGTTCTTTGCTCTATTAGCCAGTCAACTGTGCTGTCTTACTCCACCCCTTCACCCATACTGGCCTTTCCATTATCTGACCTACCCCACATTCATGTATTGCTGTCTCTAATTATTCCAAGCTCTCCTACGTTTAGCAATGTATAGGCTTGATTTTCCACTTGCATAACTCTTCCCCAAAAGTTGCACTTGATTTCCTCAGTGGATGTACTCTGGTCAAGGCTTCTTAAAGCATCTACTTGCTATTGGCCTTCAGGGCTATCGCCTTAACCACTTCTAGTCATTTTACCTGAAAGAAGCACCTTTTCCTGCATAGCCCAGCTCCTCACAGAGCAGTCACATCTTTTCCTTGCTATGTAACTGGGAAGCCTGAGCTTTATGGGAAGGGACAGCTCATGTCTGACTATAGAGATAGTGAAACCTCCAGACTGCACCCCCGAGCTCAGCCTGGCTCACTATTGCCTATGAGAAGATGGCAGTCCCTCCTCTGCCAGCGTCCTGACCTTTCCATTCTGGGACTGTCTTACAGTACATGTTGAATGCTTCACATGAATCTAGAAATCAAAGGAACTTTTGAGGGAGAGGGGAAGATAGAAAGAGGGTGAGCAGGCATCTGGATGGAGTTTTACTGAGGCTCACGTGTCTGCTCAAGCCATACATCTCGAAAGCGCGCTAATGCTGCTCCCACTCCTTTATTATGGAGAAAATGGAAACCTTCTCAGACTGACATGCTTAAAATAGGCTCCCAAATCAATGCTTAGGTATATAAATAGAAGCATTTTGATTTTCAGCAATGCTGAGTGTTCTGAGTGTTCTGGTGATGCCAGTGTAGAAGAAAATGCTTTCTATACAAAAGTGCATTATTAGAAAATGTAGAGGTTCAAGAATTTTTATTTACAGACAACCAATTAGAATCAGAGTAATCTTTTTTGGGTCAGCTGGGCTTGGCTTATCTTTGGCCTCCTCCTTTCATGCTTTTATTGATGATTGGATTTTAAAGCAGCGTCTGTTATTATTAGATATTTATGTCTACCATTTGAATCTAATTTTGTCATGGGATTGGAATGAGAAAGTTAAGGTCTTTGCAAATTTTGTAGTATCACACTTCTGTTGCATGTTTTGTAGAGATGAAATGTCTGCTGCCGTACCATGCTGATCCTGCGGCTGATTCCAGCTCTCACAGAAGCTGTGATTCACAAGGCTCCTAGTTTTTACCATAGCAGTCTCTGCAATCCTAAGTGCAAGAATGTAAGAGAAATGTAGCTGAAGTTATTGTAACCTTAGCCTGTTTTCATATGCTTAGCATAATATTTTATAGAAAAATCTTGTATTCTTTCTATCAGTGCAAAACTTCAGATAGATACCAATCGGCCGACTTGTCCTCGGGAGGCTAGGTTATTATCTAGGTAAAGATTTTCCTCAAATGCAATGTCACAAGAACTTATTTTCTTGATCATATGTTGTAAGCTGTAAATATAGTCTATTCCATATAGTGCTAGAAATAATGGATAAGAGTTTTCTCATATTTCCTTCATGTGTTTAAAAATGTTATTATGTGGTAGAATTCTAACAATATTTAGTGTTTTATTTGGAGAGGTTTGGGTTGTTTCTTAAATGTTTAATGGCAAGTTGAAGATAACTTTTCAATGTTGTAAGATTTGAAAAAGTGACAAGGAAATAACTTTGGAAGTTCACAAAGAAACTATAAAGAAGATATAAAGAATGTAAAATGTTGTAATAAGATTTATAGTAATTTGCTGAAAGCATTTAAATATATCGACCCTTGTATTAGTGAATACATGCTTGATTTTAATTGCTTTTTCATGTAAGAGTGATTTTATGAACTTGAGCTTATAATGTTTAACTTTGAAATCTTACATATTGTGGGCAGTTGAGATAAACATAAATTTAGATGAAAGAAAAGCGAACCATTTGTAATTCAAACAGGGACGTAAAACAGATGATACTGATTATATCCGGTATAGAGGGTGGGTATAGAGCTAAGCCTTATAGAGGGTGGGTATAGAGCTAAGCCTTATCCTGGGAGTGACACCACACAGACCGAGGGGAAGATTTTCTTCTAGCTCAGATCACTGAGAGCCCAGCCCAAATATTTACATCACTGAGCTCAGTAAGAATAAGCCAGCAGACCAATGGCGTGTACTAACACAGATTCTTCGAGAGACGTAAAGCGGACCTTTGCGGGAGCGGTCAGACAGCAAAGTCCAGATCCCTGAACTCTGCTTCTGGCTCCATATGTGTTATTGAATGTCTCAGTGCTTCTGGTTTCCATTTATGAACTGAGACTGGTGTTTATTTACTTTTTCAAACACTTTGGGATCCAAAATTGCTTGATGTTAATACGTTGTTTGCAAGTCAAGCTCTGGCAAATCTCCTTGGTGCTTCTGGCATAGGAGTCGCTCTGGCAAGGAAGTGAGGTTGGGGTGACCTGACGTACCCGTGTAGTACTGAGGGAGTACAGGGCTGCTTTGCAGTCGATACGTGCTGTCCATCAATACAGACATAGGATTTAGTGCAGAGCAGCCCTGACGCAGCTGTGAACAAGAGTGAAGGCCTTCTAACACACCAGGAGCAAAGTCATCTGTGTGCCCTCCCCATGGCTGCGTGCAACAGCGGGGGCCGTAGGTAGGCCCTGGGGATCCTACCCGCCTGTTCTGCTGGGGAAAGGGCACTGCGCGAGGGGTGGAAGAGGATGAAAGGTGAGAAATGTGGCTAGTTAAATGAAGCTGAAATACTGGAGACTACCAGGCAGGCTACTTTGGAAAAGGCTCTGCTGCATGCAGGGTTTGTTCATAACAAACTGGATTGCAGCCATACTGTGAAAGTAAATGCCTGTCGGCCTGCAAGAGTTTCCTGCCTCCTTTGAGAAGCTTTGCATAGCACCAGTGGTCACAGACACTGAATGGCTTCCCAAAGTTATGAGACTTGTCTTTTAGACCTCATGGCTCTAATTTTGTGATTTGTTAAGCTCTTTTTTGTCTGGCAGTTTCTTAACCTTTTTTTGGGCCCTCACTAGGCTTCTTCATACATATCACCCCTTAAAACCCAGTGAGACTCTTGTGGGCCTTACATCCCCTTGTACCTTGAGGAAAAACGTGCAGAGATCACAACACTAGACGGTATTTGACTTCATGTGGTCCCGTCTCTGCCTTCAACTATTTCATACGTCTGGGCTGCTTGGACCATGGCTGCTGCTGGGTTTGAGCTCTCCTTCTGTTCTAGTGCTGTGGAGGGAGAGCAACTCAAGCAGCCACTAATCATAGAATGGTTAGGGTTGGAAGGGGCCTTCAAAGGTCATCTAGTCCAATCCCCCTGCAAGGAGCAGGGACATCTCCAACCAGATCAGGTTGCTCAGAGCCTCATCCATCCTGACCTTGAATGTTTCCAGGGATGGGGAATCCACTGCCTCTCTGGGCAACCTGTTCCAGTGTTCTACCACCCTCAGTGTAAAAAATTTTTTCCTAATATCTAATCTGAATCTATCTTCATCTGTTTTGAAACCATTACCCCTAGTCCTGTCACAACAGGCCCTACTGAAGAGTCTCTCCCCATCTTTCCTGTAGACCCCCTTTATCCAGATGCTCTGATAAAAGGCGTTATAGAAATGCAAAAGATGATGCTGTTAGTCTACTTAAGCATCAGTACTGTTCAAAGTCTCACATAAGAAATTAGTTGATTTGTAAATCTTCTTTCTCTTTTCCAAAAAAATAACAATCTTCTGTTGCAGTGGAAATATTAATTAAATTGAAAGTTAAATTGCTTCTGTCAGATAGCCTCATTTTGTAATTCAAAACCTTAAATAGTGGCATTAGGATCGTTCTACAACAACAGGCCAATATGATGTCAAAGGAAATATTACTTTTCCTGGCTTGTTTAGTAGTGAAAAAAAAAAACCAGCAAGAACTTGTTTACATGCAAATGTCATCTGTATAAAAAGCAGATAAATGCTCTAAAGAGAAGATATTATTACAAAGGCATGATTTTCCCGAGGCAGAAAAAACAGAGGAAACATTTTATGGTCATCAGCAGTCTCTCCATAAATCTGTATCATCAGGCATGCTATGAGGTTGGCATATATACTGGTCTAAAAAAAGCTTGAGACCCTCAGCCTGGAGACTGAGAAGAAGGGGAAATGCAAGCTATGTGTCAAAGAATTTGCCGTCTGTGCTGAGCAGAAACCAGATGTTTTTGCTAGTAATTATTATTATGATAATTCATTTAAGTAGGAATAAAATAGGGCATGATTGTTTACTGCAGCCTGTTTTCCCTAGACAGGCTGGGAAATGAGAAAAAAAAATCTCAAAGGTTTTACTCCTGGTTAAATGAATAATTTTTTCATTTAACCAGGAATAAATATGGCAACAAAAATAGTTTTCATACATATTGCACGGTAGCTGTGAATAGACATCATAAGCTTTTTTCTTCAATAAAGTCACTAAAGGCTGTTGAGGAATGTTAGGCAAGGTTACTTTGAATTTTTTTTTTTTTTTTACATATTTTGCCTTCTGCTGAAATGAGAGGTGAATAGTGGAGAAACTGGAATGTCTAAAGACTGGCAAAGAATTAGGAATAATCTACCTTGGCAAGTCTAGATGGTCATTTCAGGTGAGAATCATGTGTTGGGAATGCATAGTCCAGGAAAGCCTGTTGTGAGCCAGGCTTGTTGTAGGTTATTGCAGGATATCCGTTGGATTTTGCTCTAACATCTTATAAATGCTGATTTCACATGTGTATAAAAGTTTAGAATTATTAAACCGTTCTCAGTTCCAAGTGTTTGATTAGGAATTCTTAGAAAGTCTTCTTTTTTTTTCTCCTCCTCACTCCACAGGATATGGATAGCTACCAGTGCTTGGTTTTTTTTTTTTTAATATAGGTTAGAGAATAGTGTCAAACAAGTGCTCAGCAAATATAAATCTGGTTGATTTGTTTAGTCTAAGAAGAAAAAGTTTTCATCTGCTATGTCTTCTGCAAGCATTAAGTTGGAAGCTTTGAGAGAGTTAAATAAGTCCTATAGAAAAATTAAAATCTAAACAGAGTCTGGAGGAGTTTAATAGAGCGAGTGCATTATTGGGAGTCTCTCTGATGGTGAGGGTTAATTTATCACCCTGAATCCAATCACTTTATAAAAAGCCAGCGTGGGTTTCATTTACTTTGATGAGGTTTATTGCAAAATTCCAGAAAATCAATTTTACTGTGAGCCATATTAAGCCCAGGGGAATATAAACACTATATGTACTACACATAACTTTTTGTTATTGCTTACTGGATCACTGGGGAAATTATATGTTTACCATGAAGAAGGATTATGGCTATGTTCATTGTCTTGGGTAACTCCCAGCCTGCCCATCGTAGTGAAATAAACCAAAATGGTAGAGTTCAGAATCAGCACTTAACTTGTCTTTGTATAGCCTGAGGTATAGAAACACTCAGCAGTAGTGACTTGATTTTCCAAAGGGATTTAAATAACTGTTACTTTATATACTATTACTTTGTTCTTTCAAAACCAGATGGTAAATGCAGGCAATACACATGCTGCTGCTGGTTGACCAAGCCCAGGCAATTCTTACTCCCAGAGCTTCTGGAGATAAAAGGCAGAACTGACAGGCAGTTAACTTGGAAAGGGTCAAGTCTAATCTGCTGGTTAGGGACTTTGAAAAAAGTTTGCAGGAATTTCTATTGTGTGTTTACTCTCTTCCTGTCTTCCCTCCCTATCTGTTTTGCATACTTGTTGAATTTTATGTGAATTAGAAAATTATAGGAAAGTAATTTTGCACAAGATGATTATGTTCCCTCTAGCGATAGCAAGTCAAACTCGTTTGGGTTTGCGCTGAATAGATGGTTTTCTGTTTTACAGTTTTGTACATGCAAGTAAGGTCATAACATCTTTCAATTACTGGTAATTTTTTTCTTCTTATCAGGCCTTCCAGATTATGATGTACTACTTATGTTGAAGCTGGCATAATGGACTAAAATTAGTAGTTTTTACTTGAGGAAACTTAGATTGCAAATAAATATGCAGAAGTAATTTCTCGTATAAAAAAGCATCAGAATTCAGGAAAATATCTTTCAAAATCAGGTATGTGTAGCCTGTTAATCCTCTTTTTTTCCCCCAGTGTTGGGCTCTGTTGTACTGTGACAGGAAATTAGCAGCTCTCCATGGCTTCAGTGGCTAAAGTGAAGGAGCAGAGCAATACATCCATGTGTCTGTCCGTCTATTATATTTCTCCATGTGAGTTTCATAAGAACTAAGATGGGATATCTGAAAAGTTCTAAATGTAGTAAAATACTCAGTTTGGTCTAGTGAAATGAAGAGCCTAAATCCCTTATTAACTTTTGAGACTTCTTCCCTAAGATGGAGTATATATTCATGTTCATAGTTTTATTTGCACATTGTATTTGGTAGTGTCATAATCCAAAAGCACTTGCTTGGGCCAAACTCTGCAAAATGTGTTTGGAGTAAGAGAAGAAAGAAGTGAGATGTTGCCATTATTTAAAAGTATAAAGTCTCTTATGGATGTTTGTAAAAATACTGTCACAAAAAATATGGAAAACAATGGAAAAATAATCTCCACAAATATTTATCTTAAAATTCCTCCTGATACCTATGTATCTATATGTTTGTTTGGTGTTTCCAAGGGATTGCACATGTATCAGTTGGAAGAACAATTAACAAAATTAGATTGACAGCAATTTTATTGGTAATCTTTTTGTCTCTACGTATTAAAAAGTTACTCTCTTTAATGATCTATTCTATTAAAATTTCATATAATGAAATTTTTAAAAATCAGGTGACAAACTGTAAGTATAACACACGAGTTCAGTAAAAGAAGAATTATCATGGACTCGCATTATTTTATTGCCACTCTTCTTCTTCCCTGTCTCTTTTATGTTGTACTTTTAAATGTGAGCTCTTGAAGTCTCGGCCCTTTCTTTCAATGCTATCTTACAATAATTTTTATTATGCACCAGAGTAAAAGTGTGAAAGCAAACAAAAGCAGTTAAAGAGGAAAGAGCACTTGTTTTTATTTTGTGTTGTTATTTTGAATCTAATCACTAGGACTTTGGTGCAGGGTGAATTTCAGAAAAAGGACGTGGATTTGTCATGGGCAACCCTGGATTTGAGGTTGATTTTGCAAATCCAGGGTAGAGTGTGTGGCTTTATATTCTGAACTTGCTGAGTCCATTTCAGATTAGATTTAGCTCAGTAGAAGGGAAATCAGGCTGAAATACCAATAGCTTTGAATATCCTAGAATCATAGAATCATAGAATGGTTAGGGTTGGAAGGGACCTTCAAAGGTCATCTAGTCCAACCCCCCTGCAAGGAGCAGGGACATCCCCCACTAGATCAGGTCGCTCAGAGCCCCATCCAGCCTGGCCTTGAACGTTTCCAGGGATGGGGCATCCACCACCTCTCTGGGCAACCTGTTCCAGTGATCTACAACTCTCATTGTGAAAAATTTTTTCCTAAT
>JAAGAY010146923.1:25978-82677 GCA_011801015.1 Ardeotis arabs | reverse complement strand
GATGACATCCGTTGCTCGTCCCTTGTCCACCGATGCTGTCACCCCATCATAAAAGGCCACCAAGTTGGTCAGGCACTATCTGCCCTTGGTGAAGCCGTGTTGGCTGTCACCAACCACCTCCTTGTTCTCCATGTGCCTTAGCATGGTTTCCAGGAGAATCTGCTCCATGACCTTGCCAGGCACAGAGGTGAGGCTGACCGGCCTGTAGTTGCCCGGGTCCTCCTTATTCCCCTATCCGCAATGTTTCTTGGATTCTTTATAGTTGTGTTTTTTCTTTGTATACACAGCATTTGAGCAAGTACAAGCTAGCCTAGAGCTGGTGAATACAGCAGAAGATGCTTTTTGAATCTGGAGTTTGACTATGTGCAACTTAGATATATTTCTGAGAGTACAACGTGTGGCCAAGGGGAAGTCAATATCTTCAGCAAATGAACAAAAGCATGGGAACCTAACACTGAACACACTGAAGATGCTTTGGGACTTATCTGTTATACGTATCTGCTTTTCAATGATATCTAAAGTCATGCATGTGGATGTCATACACCACATACACCAAAATCGTAAAAAACCTTTAGTTTTAGTAAAATATTTTGGTTTTTCCTTCATTCTTTTCTTTGTATCTGTGCACCAAGGAACTAAATTCTGCTTCAGTAGCTAAACAAATTATGCAAAATTATACACCATGAATATTTTATATTCCAAAACTTGGAAGCAAGGACTTTCATGGCTTTATGTCTGCAGCAACCTGTATCATATCCAGATGAATTCCACAACTGATAAGTCCTCCTTCTTTCTAAAACTACTCAGGTCTTTATTTTTTTCTTTGCTTTTGTCGGTGATTATTAATAGGAATGTCTCAAGGGTTTTATTGTACATAAGAAAATTGAAGTTACTGCAGTCAGCCTTCTTTCTACTACTGCATGAGGCAGGGAAGTTATTCCCTTTATAATTCTGAATGTATTTAAAATTTCATAGAATTAATGTGGTGAAAACAGAAATGAGTCTAAAAAACTAGCAAAACCACACTTCGTCTGATGCTGGATTGCACCTATTCTCATATCTCTCTTTTAATTTTTTTTTTTGTATGTCGAAGTATATTTTCTTAGAAATATATTCCCCTTTTTTCTATAAACCTGAATTACAAAAGCACGTAGAGTTGTGTAGGGCAGACTGTAGTTATGGTGCACTGGAAAATGAGAGCAATTTATAGAAAATATTTGAAAATTTTCATTATTTTAACTAGTTTTAATTAATGATCTTGTCCTGTTTCCATCTAATACTAAAGAGCTGGCATCTTGAGATCACATGCATCTGCCCCTGAAGTGGCTGGCAAAACAGAAATCTTGTAATTATAACTTAACAAGGATTCTTTGGCACTGCTTACTGGTTCCTGGGATGCAGAACCTGTGAGTTAATGCCATAATTTTGACTCTAAGTGGGACTGAAACAGGGGGTGTGGGTACATTTCAGTGTGCTCATTAATCTTCAGTGTGTGCCAATAACTACATATTGTATATTGGCAAATGCTGGAGTGTGATTGTAATTGGGGGGGGGGGGGTAAAGCATACTATTTACTATTTATTTAATATTACTTTTCAAGAATATGACTCATACAAAGTCTTCACTAACTCACTCAAAGAGTCTCGTCTTACTCTTGGCAACAGTTTTGGGCATAGTGTACCTGTTTTCTGTCAGTCTCATCCATTCTATGCCTTTTGTTGATGCCACTATAGTTCAACAAAACCTGAAACGTCTCAGTTACAATAAAAGTATTCACTGCCACAGGTAATGCTAACATATTAAAACATTTATGCTATTATGTCATGCCTACTGCTGTAGTATTTTAGTATTAATCTATTTGTCCTCTTTTACAGTTGAAATTGAATATGCCATTACAGACAGTACAGCTGATGACAGAGGTCTCTGTTTTGAAAGGTATTTGAGAATTTATTTGATTTAGGTATAGCCTGAAACAGTTTATTTAACTGGAGCTGTAAAGAGTAGCTGTATGCTGGGATGTCTCTGGCTTGTACCTGCTCATATGGGTGTTCACCACAGGTGTGGTGCATGCCAGTCAATTAGAAAAGATTTTGTAGCTGCAGTACTCCTAGATTTGGTCTCCTTATTTTGGCAAAATGTGCAAGGATTTTTACTCAAGTTAAATTTGTATTATTGTTACTATCTGCTGGCTGTCATGAATAGTACTATTCCGAAATTAGTTAGCCTATGTTATTAGGTAAACAATACAAATAACTGTCTCTTACTGCCTGACAGATTGTGTACGTGTATCAGTTTAGAATCCAGTATATTTATAGAAAGGAGGAATGACATATTTTTTTCTTATTTTATAAAACTCATCTATGTTAATGAAAAAGTGTATAGCTCAACAGTCTTTCTCTAAAAATTGTTTGATTGTGCGTTTTTCTTTGTGCATTTTACTAATGTTATGGGTTAGGTTTGACTATTCAGTGTTGCAGGGCAATATAAAAAATATAATTGATATTGTTCATTATTTTTACAGCTCAGTGGAAAGTGCAAATAACATTCATAAAACGTAGATAGCCAGATAAAATTATAAAATATTATTGATGAATTAACCTGAGATCCTGATCAAATGAACGCAATGTTTCCTTTTTACTACAGGATGAGTTTAGACTGAGAAAACACAATGCTAATATTACAATCTCCTGATGATTTTATGGTATTTTGCCTTTTTACATGGTTTTTATGCTGAAATATGGAATGGTCACTAATTTCATAACTGATCCTATATGCAGAATACAAGATTGGAGAAATACTACCTCTAGACCCATATAAAAATAAAAAACTTGATGAACAAAAAGTCATTTAAACCATTTTTTAATTTTATGGGTTTTTTATTTTAAATGAGAAATATTGAATGTTTAATGTACTTACTTGAAAAAGCAAATTGCAATGTTCTGTCCTTTACATACTTACAAATGCAGTATTTATTTTTGTAAGTTAAATATTTCAGAGGAAGGAAAAAAAGTCACAGCTTTATTAAGTAGAATTTTAGAACCGAAAAGCAAGATTTTGAAGAGGTTTTAATAAAATAGTGCATATATTGTTTGCTTTTTTGGTGAGCTTTTAAAATAACATTTAAGTGTGAGCCAGTTGGAATAGCAGACACAGCTGCAGGAAAATAATGCAAATTTTGACATTTGAGGTTCAATAACTTGAAGCTTTGTTAACTTTTATACCAAAAAGCTAGTATTTTGTTGTAAGCAAGTACTGGAATTAAGGAGACTATGCACTGAGCCTTAAAGCGAAGCAAGTCAGGGGATGTTTGGTTTTCCTGAAGCCTGGGCATTTAAGTCAACTGACAATTATTTACCCTTGTTCTGAAGAGAACTACTACTCCTACATTTTTCAAAACTTTTTTTTCTCTCTCTTTCCCACACTGTCTTTGATATATTAGACCCAAGATATTCAGAGGCATGTAAAACAAATAGAAGCCCAACTCCTGTTGGAATCCAATAGAAGTTCAGTGTCTTCCTCCTTTGAAAATCCCAGCCTACATGATCACTGTATCTTTTTTTTTTAGTTTTTCATATTGTTATTGATTGTAACACAAAAACTTTAACAAATACACAGTCAGGGAGTGTAACTTGAGGAGGATTTTGGATATTTGGAGGAGGATGATTAAATGGTCTGAATTAGGCTGAGAAACGTATTCTGGCTGCGGGAGGACAGAATTTGGCAATAACAGGTCGGCAGGACAGACAAATCCGAAGCTTGATTCTGACATGTCCTGTGATTCAACTTTATACCAGAGTAGGGGAAAAAACTTGAGGAATGCCTGTGATGATCAGGGAAGAATGAATACCTGCACAGGGAAGAGGCTTTCGGTTTGTCACTGTCAATCACCTTTTTGACCTGATGTGCGAACAGGTGGGAAGATAGGAAGGAAGATTATCACCTATATGGGTTTATTAATAGCTATAATATAGAGGTTCTTAAGAGAGAGATTTGCTAAGATATACTTGTGCTACAATTCTTCTAGATATCCTAAGGGAATTGAACGTATAATAAAATCCTTTTGAATGTAGATCATTGGAACTTGCGTTCACTGATAAGTTACTAAGTTCAAATCAAAATCAATGTATTCTCTGATAATTATGCATTAATTATGTGTTCCTGGGAACTCAAGTGCTCAAGTAGTTATTCCAAGCCTCTTTCTTTTTCTTCTTGAGATAGCAGTATGGGTTTATTTTTAGACTGTATTCTTCATGTTAACTCAAATTTAAATGGCCCTAGTCCACCTTAGCATCAAAAAAACACATTTGTATGTATTTGATACGTGTAAGATCTCTTCTTGTCTTTTGAGGTGCTAATGTGTAGTTCTTTGATTGATCTTTTCTAGCTTTAGGAACAGCACTGTGTAAGGAATTGTGGCGTTTGAGATTTCCTACCATTTAACACTGATTCAGCATTTAAAACTGGTCAGCTTCACCATCTTGAGCTTAATATTCTTTTTATAGGAGGTCTTTATTTGTAGTGAGAAATCAAACAAAAATTTCTTACAGATGTGGAATTCCAAGACAGGTTTTCTCTTTTACCTTTTTCTTTTGAAGCTCTAAGCAGCGATTGGTGAAGAGAGCATGAGGAAGCACAGCAGAGCTGGAGGTTCCCCTTGGTCAGGCAGGCCTCCTTTTGGGAAGCTGCTAGCCCATATGGTACATTTGGGATAAATAAATTCCAGTACCTAAATGTGTGGAAGTGTAGGAAGTATCTAATTTCCAGTCTTTAAGGGTGGGGCAACTCACAGAAGTCTCTAGATCTGCAGCTCCCTTAGGTCATCCATTCCGTATAGCAGCTTGCTATACGGAAAGATCTGAACTAAAATTCTGAGTAAAGAGACCATAGGATAAGATGCCTTCAGGTCATTTTAGAAAGCTTTCTTCCTCCCTAGCTCCCACAGAAATTCAGCTCTGCTACCAAGTTGAATTTGTACTGGTTTTCAGCCAGGAAAGTTGGAAGGACTGGGAGTGACTGATCAAGGATATTTCGGAGAGATGAAACAGTTATACTCTGGGAGTTCTTTTAAATTGGGAATCCAGTAACAAGCTTACTATGGTGAGACTTTGCTGTCCCTCACGTGACATGTTGAAGGACAAGATGCATCCTGAAAGGTAGAAGCATTTTAATTTCCTAATGTGTACATCCATATGTAAATGGCAAAATAATTTTGCCTTTGGCGCACAAAACTTGTACAGAATGTAAATTAACTTCAAATTGGAATAATTCACGGTTCTGAGCAAAAATAACATAATGGTTGTTAAAACCATGTTTATGAAATGTTAAACTTTAACACACAGCAATCAGCCAAACCTGTAAGGCAGTGTAAAAGACTGCACACTTAATAATTGTAAATGTTACATGAGTGCGAGTTGCTTGATTAAATTTATTAGAAATGTGTTATGAGCATTTTAAGAAATAAAGCATTTATCACAAAATGATTATTTCTTCACTTAAGCTCATTAGGAAATCACACATCAATTCATGCATAATTACAGGGGAATTTCTGCCACTCACTACAAATCATTACCACATTAGCTAAAGTTGACTTAATTTATCTGTGATTTGGAAAAGGTGGTATCTAAATAGGAAAATTAGCTTATACAGAGGATGAAACTATCAACATCATCACAAAGACTTAGTCTTCTGTTACGTGTTAGACAAAGATGCACCTTTTAACTCTTTTATATGTAAAGCTCGTACTTTTGAATGAGCTCTAAAGCTTTTCTTTCCATGTCAGAATCCCATATTATGGATCCAGTGCCAGGTACTTAATGAATCGTTGACAGTCAAGGCACGTTTACTTGCGCCAGACATACTCATTGTTTTTAATGATCATTGCAGTTTGAGATTGAATTGCAATGGTTTGGGGGAGGCTGGGAGATGGAGAAGGAACAAGTTTTGCAAGCACTGGTAAGCTAGTCCCGCAGCAGCAGAGCAGAAAATGAGTGTTCTGCCAACACCTACAGCATTTACGCTGCACTGTGTTTACATTCCCACAATGTTTACGGTGGACATAGCTCTCCTGTGGCACCTTCTTTATTTCCCAAACTTTGCATAAGTCTGAGAATGGTGTGAAATTGATAGTGTCCAAGCTAAAGGTGTGACTGGTCACCAGGTGTTTCTTTTACATGTACTTTGGATGTTTTCTGCTTGTTAGTTTGCAAGTACTCTTGTGAAGGGGTGAACTAGGCTCAGAACAATTAGGCTGTGTGCTTATCTGTCCAGGAGGCATGTAGAAACGTAGTCTTTGAGACTCGGGCCTGTATATTTAGAAATTGCTTTGTAACTTTACAGCCTTTCACTGTGTGAGGCATGTCTTAATTCAAGCATTTCCCTATTCTGTATTCAAGTGCTGTATTATTCTTACTATTGGAAAGTATTTATGTCTCAGTTATTGAGTCTAATTAGAAGATTTTTTTTGTCTTTTTTAATCTGGGTCATTTCTGTGATATGCCTCACAGTTATACCTCAAGCCGTCACGTTGGCACCTTGCAGGAAACAACCAGCTCTGAGTGGAAAGGTGAAGGAAGGCAGATGAAGAAGGGGGGTGAGGGAAGTCAGATTCTTTTAAAATTGGCTTCACTGTCAGAAATAATGTACCCGAAATACGCTCTCAGTTTTGTAGTGAAGTACTGATACTTTGTTTTCGGCAGCCCTCCTGAGGGGTTCTTGTGTGTCCTTTGTTTGGGGTCTTTTGTATAAGCTTGAGATCTGCAAGTTGAAAGTTATGCCCCTCCTTCCACATTAGTACCTCACATTTATAGGCTGAAGCATTGTTTCCTGCTTCTTTCTGAATTTATCTCCCTGGCAACACGTGAGCCACTTGTGATTCTTTTGTTAGTAACTTTTTACTTTATTTATGGGCTCAAATACAATTTTAAGGCTGTTATTTTTTGAGTAAGATGTAATGTTGAATCATACATGGGAAGTTCATGATTTTCAGTGGCATTAGTACATTTTCATGTTGTTTTCCACATCCTTTAGTAAGGTAGGATATAAGGTTGCATGAGTTGGCTGTGCCAATGGAATTGCTTGCTACTGCCAAAAGGGGTAGTCCTGCTCCCTCCTCCTTTCTGGTTCCTGTCTAACCCTTTCTTGAGCTGACTTGGCATACTAAAACGACAGAGAAATGTTCACTTTTTTAAAAAAAAGAAAAAGCTTTCCTACCAGTGTTGCAAGTTGAAAAGCTCTTTGAGAAGTCCACCCATTTCAGTGCCTTTGAATTAATGGATTGGTTCAGGTATCTTAAGAAACCTTACATATATAGTCACAATGTTCTTGAGTGTGTTTTAATAACCTTTTTTTTTTTTACAATTGTTTCTCATTCTATTATAGTAAAAATAAATTTCATATAAGAGTTATGCTTGCCATTGAAATGGATGAGTATGTTATAAAAAATAAGTTAATTTGACAAGAAATCTGAGATAGCTAATGGCAGTTCCACTTGTAAGAAATGTAAGGTATCCGCCTACATCCTAAATTGATAAGCAAATAATTATATCACAGTATCTTGTTAATACACACATTGTCTATCCATTTAAAAACAAAGGTTAGAGAAGGGCTTCTTAATTTGTGCAGCTCTTACGCTTTTTGAGAATTTTCTTTAATCTTGGGATAGTAAATTTTAACCAAATTAGTGATTTGTTATACTGAATGAATTAGGTTCTTAATCTCATTGCATGTAAAATGTATGCTATATGCAGAATTCATGTTTTCAAGTTTCGTTGTTACTGGAATTTCAAGTTGGTTTTGATTAATCTTGAAGCAAGCATTGCATCCTAGGTAGGAGGCAGTATATTTGATAAAGAATGCCAACTTTGGCAATTGATGAAGACATTGTGTGATAAAAAAGAAGAAGGGGGGAGAAATCCAAGAAACCTATCTGAGCAGCCATTCTACGGCAGTGACAGCAGCAGTTTAGTACATTGTATCAAAGTGAATGGGCTTTGCATAATTGATTTCAACATACTAGTAGCCTGAGGTCTAAGCTGCGCTAACCCAGGACTTATTAGCCATGCTACAAAGACGGGAGAAAACTGTGCAATCTGCTACAGGGGAGGCAGAGAATAGCATTGCTATTAGAGCAAAAGCTTTAAAAGTAGGACAGAGCTACTAAGAGAAACCCCTTTTGTATATTTATTGGGGTTATTCTCTTCATCTCATTCAAATGTCGTAAAAAGCTATTTTAAATTCTTTGTGCAATACTAAACACTGAGAATTAGAATCAGTAGGTTTTATTACCTAATTTGAATGGCATCCCTGCACAAGTGTAATAGCTGTGTTGTGAGATCTCTTGTAACTGGAATGCATTTTGAATAATCTCAGAAAAAATACAAATGCAAAAATAAGTAAGATGCTCTTTTGGGATCCACTTTACTTGCTTTTTGTTGCACATTCATGCACTTCTGAATACTAGTTTTATTTAATAATATTCTGCTCAGGTGTGAATCAACAAGTGTGTTTCCTGGAGCTTCCTAAAGAGAAGAGGATTACGTTCATCACAGAAGCACACATAACTATATTACAGAATGTGAAAACACTAGTAGTTGGATGTAAAGTTATTGTGTTGAACTAATGAGAATATGTAATTTAATGTCCTGTTACCTTGCAGCATTGTAAAAGTATGTTACTGCATGTTGTCTGTTTTGCTTTGCCTCTTCTGGATAGATACTTGTGACTCTACGGAGAGTCTGGATTCATGCAACAGACTCCTGAGAGCAGAGTGATATATTTGATAGAGGAAAAAATAGATTAACTTTTCTGCCTAGAATCAAAGATGGTAGTTGGAGGTGAAGGACTGGGAAACGAGATTGGAATGAACTAATGTGTTCAGTGTCAGGATTCCCAGGCTATTAGACTTCTTCTTTAGAAGACCATGACAAAGCTCTTCATTAGTGTTCGTTAAGCTTCATCCCGCAATGTGAAATATTGACAGTGGCTCCTTTAAACATGAGTATTCTGCATAAATCAGCATCAAGCACCTTAATTACGCCCTTACTCATATAAGGAGCTAAATGGCATTAAGAAGAATATTGTACATTTATCAGCAGTGGTAGTGTTTATTCTGAGCGGATCCAGTGCAGTGACTGACTGAATGAGGTTCAGTACTCTATAATTAGCAGACTTTATAACCTATTTTTAAAAAATTTGACTAAGGAAAGTTTGAGTAAAGAGAATTCCATGTTACTGGAAATGTTTTATTCATTTATTTTTTTCTCTGCACTACTTTCACAAAATCTTCATAACCTTCACAGAACTGTAGAGGTTGCTAAAATATCCGATATTGTTCGAACAGAGACTACTTCAGAAAGACAATGAAGTGACTCTGGTCATTTTTGTTTGGTATTAGGCTACTTATGTTTGTGATATCCCTCACAACAGAGAGTTATGAATAGGTTCAGGCGACCCATTCTAATGCATGTATTGATCTACAGGACCCATTTTTAAATATCTTTTCTGTTCTGATAAAGCCATCAATTTATTCTAGAGGTTGAATCATGATTTTTTAGATTTATGCTGACATTGTTGAAGAGAAAGAATATAGGCCAGGTTGTAACAACTTTAAAAATATTCCGATGTTGTTCTTGAGAATGTCTGGCAGAGCCTATCAGCAAAAAGTTGTGTGACAGTTCAGCTTTGCCTTCCACAGCAGGTTGGACTGATAGTCAGGGAAAAACACTATTAATCTATTAATAATAAGATGATGATGATGATGAAGGTCCTGGAGGACTGACTGGAAGCAGCAGCAGGCCTGCCAACTTTTTTTGCTGATTTGCAAAGAAATCCAAGATAGATTTAATACTTTTTTAGATTAAAATAAACACTAGTGGGAATTTGGGGTTAGTGTAATGTGCCTTTTCCATCCAAGAAGCTTTGTCAAATGTTGGTGGAAAACCTTACAATTCCGGTAATTCTTGATGTGGAATTCTTGCTCTATGGAGTCCTGGATGATAAAGGTCAGCATGTGACATACACATATAACTTCTTAAATTGTTTTTACATCTTTTCTCTGAAGTTTGTCCCTTAGAAGAGGAGACAGGCAAAATAATCAGGTTCAGTTCTGAAATGCAGAAGGCAATTGTGCACTATGTTAAGCACCATCAAATCATACTAACACCAGTGGGGAGCCAAGAATCCTCAAAATGAGTAGTCACAGGAACATCAAACAAGAAGGAAACATACCCTGTGTCGTTTAACCTCATTCGGTAACTAATTACCACCCAACGCTTGCTCACCCCCTCCCTCCCCAGTGGGATGGGGAGAGAATCGGAAAGAAGGGAAAACTCATGAGTTGAGATAAAGACAGTTTACTAGGACACTGAATGAAAAAAGAATAATTAGATCTATATTAAAATGATAATAATAATAATAATAGTAAAATATAGGGATAATAAAATATACAAAACAGAAGACGCACAATTTCTCATTGCCTGATGACCAATACAGCCCATCCTAAGCAACGATCATGGAGCGGAACTGAGAGTGATCTCAGAATAACTCCAAGAGAGAGCGCAAGTGATAGCTGCCCACCAGCCAACTCCCACTTACATACTGAGTGTGATGTCTATGGTACGGAGTACTTCCCTTGGCCAATTTGGGTCAACTGTACTGGCTATACCCCTCCCAGCTTCTTGCACCCGCACATCAGCAAAACCTGGGAAGCTGGAAAAAGTCCTTGATCTCTTAGGAACAACTAATAATGTTAGTGTATTATCACTATTCTTCACATACCAAATCCCATACTAAATCCAAAACACGGCAGCTAGTGGGAAGAAAATTAGCTCCATCCCAGCCAAAACCAGAACACCTTGTTTAATTCCTTTATGTTTCAAGTGGCTTGCAACATTTGGCCACAGACAGACATCTTTACCAGCCTCATCTTGATGGAACAGTCTTCTAAATAAACTTTTTCGAGTATTTTGAAGAAACACCAGAAGAGAAATACAGATAATGTTTGAGAGGAATCACAATCTGTGCCTTCTTGCAAAGCTAGTCATTGAATCTGTTTAAAGACCTAGTAGACTGGTCTGTGCTCTGCCAGCAGGACAAAATAGTGCAAAATTCTTGAGGGTAATGTGTACAGTAGCTGTAATGGCAAGAATGTGGAAAAAGTAATTAAAAGTTGAGTGTGTGTGTGCTAATGTTGAATGAAGATAGCGTAATCTGGTGCTTTCTGTTATAGAGACCTCATTTTAAATTGTATACACCTTTTCAAATTATAAGCATTTGGGGTGAACTCCTTCATCTGCCTCAGGCTGCATTGCGGGAGAGTTTCAGGTAAGTTTGTCCATTTTGGAGAACAAGTTTAAGGAGTAAATATGTTTTGACTATCTTGAAATAAATGCATACCCATTTTGCTTTTGAAGCTGTAGTGTGTTTGCAAGCAGAGCCTTGAAATTTGTCAGGGCATCCATCCAAGTCTACATTTAGCTATGTTAAGTTCTCAATTTTTGGTCAGTTTGTGAGCCTCTGAAAATCTAAGCTAGCTCGCAGAGCAGGCAGACTCGTCAGAACCTAATGGCTGAGTTCAGGATTCACAAAGGTGTTCAGCCTTCTGTGGAGCTGTAGATGTGGGAGGCGGGGAAGCAGACATTTAGGTAGGAGCTGTAAGCCTAAATATGTTTGTGCATATTGCTCTAGGGCTCTGAAGATTCTGCGTCCACGCTGCATGTTCTGTCCCTTCGGGTATTTTTCATGCCCACTCAACTGAATACACTTTATCTTAGGGCTTCGGGGCCTGAGTGGGTTGCCCTCTGTGTTTAATCTTTTCCGGTTGCAGCAGCGTGCAGTGCCAGGGCTGATTTTCCCCTTGTCTTCTCAGCGCTCTTGCCATTGAAGCCTGAAGGAAAGCTGGCATGACTGCACGCGGAGGGGAGGAGGTTGGGTGCAGGAACCCCAAGGAGGGGCCTGTGGAATTCAGGAGAGCAAGGAGGGAGGGGCAGGCACCAGAAAGGGGCAGGGGATGTAGGTGGAAGAGAAAGTAGGCGAGAGTCTTTGGAGGAGTAGGGGCAGAGAAGGGGGGGACTGATGACTGGTGTGGGGGAGAAGAGATAGCAGGTGGGGTGAGGGCAAGCAGAGCCGAGAGTGAACAGGGCCAAGGGTATGGGAGGGCAGGAACAAGCAGGATGGATGGAATACAAAAAAGGGGCAGAAGCTGAAGTGGGTGGCTGTGAATGGAAATAGAGGGGAAGAACAGGAATCGTGGCTTGGGGTACCAGATTTTTTTCTCAGCAAGTAGGAATTCCAGAATGAAAGAAAACCAGAATTAAGCTTGCTCAAGTTATATCTCTCATGTGCAGGGTAAATATTTGATTTAATGATATATTTGTAAATACATGCTTCTGTTAGAGTGTAGGATCTTTGGGGCTCTGATCCTTCTTGATTGTGGTTGCTAAAATATTGTGTATGGTTTTGGCATGCTCATGTTTGTATTCTGTGAGAATAAATATGTGATCATTACCATAGTTGCATTACAGTATTACAAGTTAGCAGGTTCCCTGAATCTCTTTCCTGGTCATTATTTTTGGTATTTAGGTGTGAGGCTCTTTGTGTAGACCTGCAACAGTAGGCTTTCATAGATGTTTTTGTTTCTACTAAACACAACAGCTGTAATGAAAAGCTCTTTCTTCTGTGAAACCATCTTTGTTTTTTCCTACTCTACCCTAGTTGCAGAGATATTTGATACATGGAAAATGAATTTAACAAAAACATATGTATGTATCCAGATGAAATCTATTTCTATTGCATGATCAGCAGCAAACTGGTGCTTTAGTAATAAAGCAGGCCTCTGCCATGGGGAAGAGCTGAACTCAGAGGCAGGCTCATCCTCCCACTAGTGCCAGCATTGCTAATAACATAGCTGCCATGGAGGGTTGTTTGGGGAGGGGAGTTTGTGTCGTGGGAGGGGGAAGAAAATCTTCCTGTTTGACTACAAGAGTAGACTGGGTTTTCCCCTACCAGCTGGTTCTCCAGTGTTTTATGTTATTTGTTCTGTTATTATTGTTTCCTGCTTATCCACAGCTAACTCCCAGTAAAGGCACCTTACCTCCAGTTAAGTAAGCAAGAGAGGACAGGTATTCTGCCTTGAGAGTGGTTCAATAAGAATTAGTGTAAAAACTGTGCAACTGGCATTCCCCATATCCCCTCTCCAGCCTTCCTGTAGTCACTCATGATTTTATGTTATTTCCTTAGGCAGCAAGTGGTCTGGGACCTGGAATGCTGAATCCCCACTTGGTCAACTCTTGTTGGTTTTCTGACTAGTTTCTTATTGACTCATTTCAGAAGGCAAAGGACCAGCCTTCTTGAGGAATACCTGTGGCCTTCTGTTGTC
This sequence comes from Ardeotis arabs, assembly GCA_011801015.1. Taxonomy (NCBI): domain Eukaryota; kingdom Metazoa; phylum Chordata; class Aves; order Otidiformes; family Otididae; genus Ardeotis; species Ardeotis arabs. Next base: position 69,305 of record JAAGAY010146923.1, on the reverse strand, counting down.
TTTGGCAAGATACAAATGAAGTTAGTTTCCCAGAAAATAAAATTACTTACAACTGACATAAACTCATTTTGCTAAGAATGTTGGAGGTGCTGTTTCCCTGGATGTTGGATGACTTTGTTCTTCGGGCTTGTTACAAATTAAAGAGAAAGATTCCTCATCATGGCTTCTCTCAGCATAACAATGAGTTTGGCTCTGCCATAGATGATTTTTCAACTAGAAATTGTTAGTCTGTTTGTATACTCATATGCATTAATGGCATATAAAAATTAATGATTTTAGTATGCTTACCTTCAGCTGTCTTGCTTTCAGATATTCAGCTGGCTTAAGGCATCTCAGAAGTGAAGGCAAAGCTGTGATCCTCTGCTCTGAGGATGAAGGCCAGGACAGGAAAGCCATTGCTGCTGTAGGGAGAGGAAAAGCACTGATGTGAGCTAACCTTCCTTCCCTCTCCAGGTGACTGCTGCCTACATACTCCAGCCCTTACCTTGCTTAGTAGGGCAGGAGCAGTTGGTGAGGTGAAGTAGGAGCTGGAGATATATTGCTCCTCCCAACAGTATGGTAACCTATATGGAACAGTTTGCTTTTCCTGTGAGTAGAAACAGACCTCCACAAGCAAACCTTTACACTGCAGTTATGAGGAAAAAAGGAATTTGTTGTAAGCAATAGCAAATACAAATAAGTGACCCGTAATTTTTAGTGTAGTGGTTTGGCTTAGTTTTGCCTAAAGTCTTTAAAGAATCAAGCTAATGGAGTCCCTCAAACTCCTTGAAGTAATGGTTCAAAACAGCTAGTAATTGGCAAGTGGCAGGCAGGATTTCTTTTTTCTGCCCAAGTCACCCTACTAAATGTTTATTTCTACTTGTTGTTGTCTGTATGCTGTTTCATCAAGTAGTAATTGTGGGCTGACTAGACAAGACGTGTCATAGTCTGCTAGGGAGGATGGTTTCCTTAGAAGCTGTTAAAGTCTCCACATAGTTGAATTGATAACTAAGTCTCAACTTCCAAATCTGTATGCAAGATCCTGATTTTTTCCAGGGTTCAGAGCAGCTGTTGGTCCTTAGCAGTTTTGATACTCAGACCAGCTGTATGCATGCCTAAGTAGGACTGTATTGACCTTTTGTGGTTAATTATATTACTGTTTTCAGAGCATACCTTACCTGCATATGTTCTTAGGTGTGCATGTGTTAAGTTTAGGAACTGGAAAAGAAAGTGATTTAGAGCTGCCTCTGGCTTGTACTCTTTGAGCATGGAAGTAGAATAAGAGCATGCAGTCCTGCTTACTTTGCATTTGTTTTGCTAATTTAAAAGAAGAAAATCTCTGAAGAAGCTGAAGTGAGGGAGGATGAGCAATTTCCTGAACTTCTGCATATTCAGTTACTGGTAGGTAATTCTTCTGAGAATTTCTTGGATATATACCTACTTGTGGATCTTTAACTCCAGATGCTAATTGAGGAGAGTACTAATTAAACAATGACTATCCTTCCAAACTGCCCCTCTAGAGAGATTTCAAATCCAAAGCTGCACAAAGAAAGCACTAAGGTGTTAATTTCCCTAACAAAAAATGTTGCACAAAGCTGGCTTAAACCTCCAGTCCCAACCTTTCTATAAACTGTAGTTTATTTGAAAAAAAAAAAAAAATTGAATAGGAGATGGTACTGAGGATTACATAGTAGTTTGTTACTGATGCTACAGAATAATTTGTGTAACTTCATAGAAGCTTGCCTTTCCCAGACAATGATTTAACATCTTGAAATCAGGTTTATATAATGTAGTTTCCCCATATAATGGATGTGGTTTTGGGAAGAGCACTGATAAAAGCTATGCATTGATTGAAATGGAAATTCTAAACCACCTTCAGCAAAAGTGTAGATACAGAATGTAAAACCACCTGGTCCCTGTGGAACACTGTAAAATGCAAGCCAGCCATTAAACCTTTTAGTTCATCTATTCCCTCTGCAGGTTTTATGGCTATTAAAAAGAACATCTTTAGGGCTAAAAGCTAAAGAGACTCTTACCCCAAATGTGTTTCAATCCTGCATCTTGAGTGTGGAGATTATAGTAGGGATGGAGATTATTTATGAACCTTTGGGGAACAGGTGCACAGTCAGGACTCTCCCCCTCCCGGCCCCCCAAGAAATTCTATAAAAATCTTTCTCTAGGTAGAAAAACCATAAGAGAAGTGCGATGCTAAAATAGTAAATTTACAGACAGTTATGCCTACCTTGTTTAAATAAATTGGTTTTTAAGGACAGGTAATACTGAAGGATTATGTGGTTAGCTGCAATCACCTAGTGATTGACTAAACAAAAATATCTTCTGCTATGATAGTTAACTGACTCTGAACAGTCTGTTGCTAAATACTAATATTTTGGAAGGACTTCTTCCTGACCCTGGGCAACCACATTTCTGAAGATAGTCTGCATTCAGCAGGAGCTACTGCTGGCCATAAGCAGGGCTTCCAGAGTGCAGCAGAGAATTGCCTGGGGTGGTCATGGGAAAAGGTGAGAAGCTTCTGTTGTCAGCAACTGCAGCAGTGGTTCCAGAGTATGGTGGTACCAAACTGGAGCCTATAGAAATCATTGTCCTTGGATTTTCCTGAGGACATATAGAAGAAGGTGAATCAGGTAGAACCATGCGTGAATTAATTTCCTTCACTTAGCAGGGATTCAAGTTTCTGATGACCAGTTTTCTTCCCCACACCTGGATAAAAGTGAGTGTTGGGGGGAGCAGATGTATCATTGCCTTCTCTAACAAGATGAGCAGGCCAGTGTGGTTCAGCTGAGAGCCCACAGGATGCTTTTGTCCAGTTGACTGCTTTATTTTCCCCAGAGGAGAAAGGGAGCTGCCTCATCAAGAAATGCAGCTGAGAGGCTGGCATGTTCCCTCTTTGCTTGTTTAGTCTAACAAGGAGTGTTGGGTGGTGACTGGGAACACATGAGGAGAGTGATGAAGAAGGGCTGTTGCTGCCAAGGGAAGTTTCACTGCAGCAGCACCTACTCCCTCTATCAGCAGCAGTAGCAGCACCCTTGATCTCTGGAGTGGCAGCAGCAATCCTGCCATTTCTTAGTGTGCTGAGCCAAGAAAAGACTTCCTCACAGGTGACAGTGAATAGGTCTGATCAGTCAGAAGTATTTCAGACATGCACAGTGAATGTACCTGTGTTGTATCTGATGGGATGGTTTTGTGAGCGTTGTGCATTTCTGTTTCCCATCTGACATCCACTTTGTCCCTGAGTGTAACCGGTTCGTAGGATTCCTATGCACAAAGCTCACCCAACATATGATATTTAAAAGCACAACAGTATTTATTGTTCTCTTATAGCCTTGCATAAGCAGTTACCAGCATAAGCAGTTACAGTTCCTAGCATAAGCAGTTACCAGCGTGTTGTTTTCCCTTTGCGAGAGTCTGACCAACCTGACTAAGCTGAGCAGCAGGATGATGAGCAGCAGGGTCAGAGCAGAGAAGGGAGGTAGGCGCAGCACCTTCAGGGCGTCCCCTGTTGTTCGTAGAGTGTGCTCTGGGTCCTTTCTCTCTCCTCCACTCCAAGCTGCCTCTGTTTATACCCTCAGCAGATTCAGTGGCAGAGTACTGACCAGGTGTTGGTGCACGCATGGCCAGCGCATGCAGTAAGGCCTGCCAAGTACGTGCCCTGCTGGCTAACAGCGGCTCCCGGATTGCAACATACTGCTCAATAACAACCCTCCTAGCTCCCCTCTCCGAGATAACAACCCTCCTAGCTCCCCTCTCCAAGGTCTCATTCTCACAGCTGTGTGCAGCTTGTCATTTCCCACAGTGGCCCTACACAGACCAGCACTGAGATCCCTCACACAAACAGGAATGTCAGAGACTTCTTAAGAGAACCCTGAAGACTGTAAGTACCTGCTTGATAGAGTGTACAGGGTAAGTGGAGCTGTGCAGAGTGACAGCACCATTTGCACAGCATGTGAGTGCACCTATGGAGCGTTCAAAGGACAGAATGCACCAGGCAATGTTGGGGATACCAGAAGCGCTGTCCCTGATTTACCCCCTCCAGACACTCCCACAGGCAAGTGATATAGCCAGGCAACTGCTTGGGGCTGCTAGGAAGCACGGCAGGCTTTCCTCAAACCCTGAATAATCTAAATAAAAAATTATTTTTGTACCTGTGTGCTAATATTGGCTGCTGCTAAAATGATCATAAAGGTGCTGAGGAAACAGTCTCAACACCAGCAGTACGTTAAGAAAGGAATGGATATGCTTGTTGGTCAAACATCTTTCTGCCATTTTAGCAATGCGTGATATTAATAAGGCCCAGCAATATTTCCAGATTATGTACAGGTATGTGCTAGGTCAATGATGTGCAGAGAAGAGAACTTTCTTCTGCCCAGAAAAGGCTGGTCAGGTATCTGCAGGTTTTTTTTCTGGATCAGTTTGCTTCTAGACTGACAAGAACCTAAAAAAAAGATGTTTTTTTTCATGCTAAGGGAAAACAATTTGACTGCAGTCCTATATCAGGCTAGTTTTAGAACTGGGCATGTAATTGCTAGTTTAGATTTCCTAACAATTTCCGTGTACTGTGAACGTTTTTGATTAATTCTTATAGGTGATTTCTGTTGATAAATGTTGCTAAGGACTTACCAACTATGCATAGTGGCTATTTCAAGATTTTTTTTTTTTTTTTTAATAATACAGAAACTTACTTATTACCAGTGTCATGCCTTATTTGGAAAGCTCTGACTAGTGGGGGAGCCAGTGCGTAGTCTGGTTGATGCTGTGGTAAAAATAATGTTGCAAATGCAAAAATTGAAGATGTTTTTATGTAGTTTCTATGGACCTACTGAGTCACTACATACAGAGCTTGAGCTTTTGCTGTCGTGCATGTTGTTTATACCCTGTGACAATGGCAGTCTAACTGCTACCAAATCAGAGTGGAAGCATTTTGCACTTGGGTTTGTTCAGGTGTGAAGCAGTGCTGGAGGGAGGAGGCTCTGGAGAATATAGCTATCAAATCTAATCATTATCTGTGAGAAGAACAGACGCTGCAGTCTAGAGGCAGGCAGGAGTGTAAACTGATGTGGTGCACGTTCATCACAGGATGCTGTTGATACTACTTAAAATCCTGACTTGCAGGCACACACTGTTCCTCAGTGCTCCTAAACAGTGCAGTGCTGCTGAAACTGTGTGGTGGGCAAATGGTTTCAGATGTGGACAAGCACACTTATACACACAGGTCTCACACCTGCAGGTTTTAGAGTGTAGCCCCCTAGAGAGGAAAAATTAATCTGTTAACTAATTTCACCACAGAGCACCAAACATTTCATAGCCATTAAAATCTTTGTATACTGTAGCTTTCTGGCTGTGTTCCAGCTTTTACTGGTAAACACTTGCTTCAAATTATCTGTCTTTTAATGCAGTACTTTTGCAAGAACCTGGTGATGCAAAATTTCAGTTTTAAAGAATGTATGTTGTTGGATTTTACACTTCTTTGCTATGTATATTGAAAATATGCTTGACAGCTCGATTTAGCTGGAAAGAGTTGAGGGGGGGAGTAATGAAACAGAATAAAATGGTTATTCTGGTTGTTAAGTACTATGTGCCAGAAAGGACTGAATCCTCTTATTTTGTACAAAGTTAGATGCTGGTGCTTGTGCTGCTATGTAGGCAACCACTATGCACCCACAACAGTAGCTTGCACAAACAGCCTTGGGCATTGCGGTCATCTTTATGAAGAAGAGGGAGTTGCACTGTGTATTGTGACTTTGTCTGCAAAATCTTGCAGAGATATGCTGGAGAGCTTTGAATGTCTTGTGAGCGGGGTGGCACTCGTGATAGTGATCAGAGCTTATCTATAGTGCCATTTATTTGGAGAAATTAAGATTAAGACCAAGACGTGGTACAGACTGCTTATGGTACAGCTAACTGCATCTTCATGCTGTCTCTCCCACAGACACCATTGACTCATATGGCAAACTCATATTGGATGATTAGAGCTATCTAAAAAGGTTAGAGGAATAGATACAGAATATGAGCAAAATAATCATCATAGCAGAATGGGAACATGAGCTCATCTTCCTGTTTAGCTGTGTTTTTCAGGAGCTTTGTTAAATACAGTCTTACATTTCAGATGATGCAGATCATCCTCTGAAAAATCAAGGCCTTGTAAATATGCCTGAGGTTAGATGTCCCAAATCAAGACTTACAGATACCAGTGTTTCTCTTACTTTTCAAGACAGGGACAGATGGGATAAGGTCTCCCCTTACACACATCACTATCACGTCAGTCTCTTTGGGCCTTTGCGTTGATCAGAGATTTCTCCGGCATCGGTCAGTCCTGGACAGGTCTTTTACTTTCCCTAGTCTCATTGCCCTTTTTTTTTTTCCTTCCTCTCACAAGACCGCTGCCTGCCCAGAAGCTTCTTTGCAGGGCGTAACTTTCAATCTTTCTGATTCTAGTGAGCAAATTGGGGAAAAAAACGTCCTAAGGTAATACTGAATTATAAAAGTTAGATAGAAGGTTTTAATTATGATAATCTGTTTTCCTGTTTGGTAGAAACATATTCTTAATAGTGAAGTGTATCTCACAACATGGAGTGGTTTGGGGATTGATGTTTGTACTTGGTTTAACTAGACACATGCAAAATTGTGTAACGCTAGAACTGTTCTCTACTTAGCCAAGACTAATGTTATTAAAAGAAAATTGGATAAATTAGGAAATGAACATCCTGTTGCTAGGTCAACCACATTCCTTATTTGTAAGTATCAGTGTGTGTATGAGAAGGATAATATGTAGTGTGCACAGACAAGAGCTGCAAGCTCTCCATAGCATCGTGGGAGGGAAAGGTTGTAGAAAATAATGCCTTTAGCAACAGTGACCTAAAGCCTTCATTCTCTTAACGCTCTGTGTACATGTCAGTGAGAAAGAGGGAGAATTATTAGAAGGATCAAAAGGCAAAATTCTGTTTCTTAATTAACTGTGTTTCAGTTTCCTGAGGAGACGCACACAACATATTTCTGTGTGTTTTCTCAGATTTCGCTGGTGATGAGAGACAGTGGATCAAAGATGCTGCCTCACTTAAACTGCCCTCAATTTCTTTCTGTTTACAGTAGATGATTTACTGCCTTTCCAGGTTTTGACTTTAATCCTGTAAATATTTTTTTAGGGTTTCATTACTAACCTTCTTTTGAAATCTACTTACTATGAAGAAAACCCCAAACAAACAAAAAAACAAACAAAAAAAAAAGAAAATAAGGTTTGGGGGTTTTCTATTTGCACCATCAAGCAAAAGGTTGTGTTGTTGTGATGAAAAAGTGTAGTGGTCAGAGTCTTTCCTCTTCTAGGCTGATGGTGTTGGAAGTATAAAGAGCAGTGTTTCATCTGTGTGAGAAATAGTGATGTTTTAAATAGAAGTTTTAAAGTCAGTCAGTTGTACCATTAAACCTATAAAGTGCTTGTTTGGGGAGCGTGCCCTGTATCTTATTGGCACTGATTTCCAGAAAATTAGGTATGATTCTTGCTCTAGTCTCTTGTTCTCCATGTGCAGAAGGGCTAGGAATACTGTGATGGAAAAAATATGCTCATGCTTGAAACAGAGGCAGTGCCTATCTCTTTTCAGCAGGTATTCTTGAGGCTATTAAGAGTTGCACAGATGGACTCCAAAGGGAGTCTCTTTAATTCCTTTAACTGTAATGATACAAAGCAAGATAATTTTTTAAAAGTGAGGTTTGAAAGTTAGGTTTCCAAATAAATACAATCTTTTTTTTTTCTGCTGGGTACCCAGCAGTTCTTGTTTTCCTCTGCAGGGGACTGCTAGGTGCTCAGCATTTAAGAAAATCAGGGCACTTATGTAAGTACCTACATGCAGATGTAAGTCTGACAGGCACCCAGTTTTGAAAGTCTTGCCTACTGGGTGCAGTGTGGGTGGTCGAGAAATTTTAGGTAGGCTCCTTGGGGCTGCGAGATGGAACTGTTGTTCTAAAACACTTGTTTCCTAGCTGGCAATAATTTTATGAAAAGTGACTGTTAATCTTTTCTACTCTAATGTGTTTCCTTTTCCTTCCCTTCTTTCATAAGACTTTCTTTGTTTGACTGTGGGGAAATCAAGGCTAAGTATTGTTATATCATGTGTTACAGCTGCTCCCATATCATTTTCTGTTCTATTTGCATAAATCAGAACAGAATTGAAGTACTCTTCTTTCCACCAAAAATTTATGTTGTGGTGAGGAGGAAAAGAAAACCAACAACTTGTCTCATAGGTTTAGAAACCTGTAGTTTCATCTTTACAAAAGTACTTTACAAAACAAAGGGAAACAATGGCTTTTGCAGAGATTGTACAAGAGAGAACCCAGGGGGAACCCAGGATATTTTGTTATTTCTGAAATGCAAATTGCAGTGAAGAAGGGATGTTTTTCTGTACATGAAAGTTCTGTCTGTCTTTTGTTTCGCCCAGCTCTTAAAGTAGTAATACAGTATTTGTCTCTGTTTAGGATCAGTGTATGTTTTCCCTCTTTCTGTTCAGTTAAGTCATGCTCTGTATTTTGTGCAACCTAGAAAAGCCTCTGTGTTCTTAATCTTACCTGATTTCTCAACATTTATTCATTTTTCAATTGCCTATGGAAGTGGAAAGGTTAAGATACAGTAACTGGGCTCTGAGATGGCAGAATCTTTCTTTGTAACACTGCTGCCTGCATTTTCTTCTCAATTTGCCGTTTGTTCTATATTCTTCAGCTTCATGATAATCACAAATTATGTTAGATACAGGTCTTCCGTCCTTGCATAGATGCACATAGCATGTTCATGGAACTGAATATAATTATGATGTATGTAGGCAAGATGTAACACACGTGCTAACCTGTAAAACACATGACATAATGTTATTAGTTGGAAAATATGAACTAGCATCAATTATTCAATGCAGAAGGTGTCATGAAATCATCCATATCCTCTTTAATGAGTTTGTTATAGCAGTGTGTGTACACAACAGCATGTTACTGATGCATCAAAGTCTTTGTTTTGATACCCGGAAGTGTTGTTTGGGCTTTGATTTGCTTCCCTGTGTTCTGTCACACCCTATTATAAAGCTCTGGGTAGAGAATGTTCCCAGTAAAACAAATTAGGTCTGTGGACTATGTGCTTTTACTAATTATTTTCCATATTCTCTGTTAGATGGATACTTTTCAGGTTGGTCTTACTCTTATGGAAAATTGTCTTGATAGATGAGTAGCTCAGAGCAACATCTGTAATTTATGGATATAGAAAACGCATGCAGTCTCTCACTGTCTTTACAGATGTGCTTTAGGGCAAGTGAGATGTTCATATAATGGAAAGGGAGAGTGTTAATAAATCTCAGTCAGGAAGACAATACTTACATCTTTTCTTTAAAATAAATTCAAAACTGAATTCTAAATTACTTTTTTAAACATCATTGGTGCTTTTTCTTCATACTATTGTTATTGTGAAATTGAATGCTAGGTAATATGCTTGATGTGTAATTTAAAAATGCAAGTAATTAGATTGTGAGATTTATTTTCCAAAACAGAACTAGTAAATCACTCAGACCCCGTAAAAATATAGACTGGTGCTTTTGAATAGTTGTTGGAATCATTTAAGTTGCTATCAGTGTTTGTTTCGGAATTAGAGGAACTATTACTGTATATTGGGAAAATGACTGCTGCAGTATTAATAATGTTATTGTAATCTGTAAGGACCATGAAGAAAATGAACAACATACAGATTGCTGCTCTGGAGCAGACCGGTGATCCGTACAGTCTTGTATCCTGTCTCTGACAGTAACCAATATGTGATGATTCAGAGGAAGAAATACATGCAACCAATTGCGTTATAGTGTACCACAGAGGGAAATTTCTTTCTGGCCCCAGATGGTGCTCAGTTTATGCCTCAAAGCATGAGGATTGATAGCCATTGTAAATTTTACCTTAGCTAGTGTAACCAAATTGAATTGCTCCTTGTTGTCCATAACCTGCCCTTCACCTGGCCTTCATAGAATTACAGTCCTGTCCCGTACTGCTGGATTCATAGCTTTTACATTTGCTGTTTTAAGCAGATGTAGTAGTGCAATCCAAGGATTTGTGCCACTCTTTTACATGATGTCACACACCATTGTATTTTTCATCGATAACAACCTGGTTCGGTGCTTTTGGTTAAACTGAAAATGAGACATTTCTGTGGGGTAGAGCAGACGCTGCACTCACCCTGTATCAATTCTCTGCCAGCCTGATCGCAGCTGTCTCCTATTTTGAACACAGGAGCCTTGGTCGTGGAAAGAGTTGAAGAGTATGCCTAGAACTGACACTCTAAGACTTTTGTGTCGTTGCAGTGGCCTGAAAGGATCAAAATTGTGTTCAGAGCATTACCACGCCCTGCAAATCTTGACCTCAGCAGCCTCTGAAGGGAAAGTCAGCATCGGTGCTGGTCATTCTGTTCTTTCATTTTCTATATCCTGCAAAACTGATGTTGTATATCCCCAGCTGGATACTTACACTGGAGTGCAAGATGCTGTTAGAAAAACAAATGTTGTTTTATTGCAGCACATATGTGACATTTGGACCAAAAGTCATGAAAGTTCCCTGGATTCAGCTGTCACAGAAGCAGAGACCAAGATCTTTGTATTAAGCCTTCATGCATTTCATTTGCTATGCATGCATTTAATAAAACCTTGTAGTCTGAGAGGAGCTTTCAGGCACCTGACAGTCCAGTAAAATAGTTCTTTATTGCAGGCCTGATTTTAGGCTGGCATTCATAATGCAAAGCAGTGCAGACTTTTGACACTATTTGCGCTGATATTGCTGCCCTTCCAGGTCTTCTTGTGTACAGGCTAGTTTGATGGATAACAGCACTGCATGTCTTACTGCTTTGTGCATTGCCTTTTAGCAAGTCCTTCCCTGTGTCCAGGGTAAGGAGGATCTGCAACAGTACTTATGCTATTACTGTCCTTCTTGTCTTTGCCTCTGTGGGTGAAGATCAGTCTCTGACTTCACAGATAATGTTCAAAAAGCAGCAAGCAGTTATCAGAGGAAGCAGATTTTGCTCAGCAGCTTCCAGACTTGTCATTAGGTGCTGCCTTTCAGTCTTCCAAATGCATGCTCCACTGTCATTTTGCTGCTCCCTAGGAGATAATTAAACAACTCGTGTCTCATTGCCAAATGACCAAAGCCAGGGAACCTGGGTTTCCTGAATGACAGTGGAACATCATAGCAATCTTGGGAGAAAAAATTCCCTTCTCACTGAAGGAGGGCAGCCAAGCTTTGTTTTAGGCTCCTTCAGTATTACTGCTGATGAATTTTCCACAGGGATCATCTAGGCATTAAATCAGCAGGAAGAAATAACCCTTTTGTTGGTTGGTAGGTGGCAATGTGTCACGTGGCCCATCTGAATCTCAGCTGATCAAATCCATCAGAAATTGTCCTTGAGTTGTCAGGCTGTATGAGCTGGCACACTGCCTCCTCCTTTAGAGCAGAGGCCAGTTCTACCAGCACTGCGGTAGCTGGGTGCTCACTTGAAGTCGTGACATTTTGTATGTTAGTGAGGAAGTCTTTCTTTGTCTTGTGAAGGAAGGGACTTGTGGTGGTGATACGCTGCTGCATAAGCTTTGGAAAAGGTTCCTGTTATCCTGGAGTTCTACAGGCAGGGTTGGTCCTCATGGACTTGCATGGTCATGTTCCCTCACTCAGTATACCTTTTTTCAGCTAAGCCACAGGACTGTGGCCAAAGAGGCTACTTCAGGTGAAATTACTTCTGAAGCAACCTTTAGGTTTTCTTCTCTCATACTCCTTCTTTCTCCCAGCCCATATTGGTTCAGCAACGGGGCAGCTCACTCGGAGCCATCTGGCTGTGCAATTGGAAATCTGGATGCAGCAATCTCTGTGACCGACAACTGCAGAGGGACAGCATTTGTTTGCAGCCATGCTATCTGGCAATGGGAAATTAGTGGTTTTTTGCAGAAGATAAAGGAGGCTTTCTATACCAGCAGATGAACTGGAGAATTCTGCTAGCTTAGTCTCAAATCCTAGATTTCCTTACGCTTCTTGGGTCTTCCATATATGTCCAAAAAATATTTTCTAATAGTGTATAGGTATGACTCCAGCCTAGTTGTAGTCAGTGGGCAGCATACCTTGTGGCGGGTGGGGGAAGTTTGCTGTGGTTTAAAGATGAGATGTACCAATTTAAAGACAAGAAACCAGCTCTGTGGTTATTAATGTATTAGACTAACATTACATAGACACAAGAAAAAGACTTTTAAAACTTCAATGTGCAAATCGCTCGCGCGTCTCCATAAAGCTCTTGCTCTTTCACTTGCTATGTGATACACTTTACCTCGATCTTAACTGCCTTACATTTCTCCTCATTTTAATTATCTTATGTTCATTTACAAATTTCAAAAGTCAGAGATCCCCAGACCATAGTTTTAAGTAGAAAGCATGTTTTTATACTGAGTAATGTGGATAAGCATGAGGAGGTTAATGTGAATCTAGGACCTTCTGCAATGTCTGGCAGTTCAGCTTTGTCCTCCATGCTTGGCTGGGCTTTTGTTAACACTGTTGATTGAGTGCTGGGACAGAAAAGGTATGGGGGTTATTGAACTTTGAAGCCACTTCATAGGTTGGGGGCATGTCCTGCAATGGCAGTTACACAGCTGGAATAAGACATGCATGCCCCTGCCTGCCACTCGGCAGTACCACGTTTCTTTGGCTTTGAAGGAGCTGGGGAGAAGCTGCACCCTGGAGCACCCTGAACCATGGGAGCTGCCCGCAGTGTGTTCAAGGGGCAAGAGAAAAACTTTAAAACTTTGAGCTCCCCTTGGTAAATGCTTATCTACTTCAGGCAAATGAAGACGACACAAAATCTTCCTTCACGGTCCTGTGCAGTCTTTTAGCCCCTGTTGACCTCGGCATCTGATGAGGGTTGCTTTGACCCAATAGCCCCTCCTCGTCACGGAGGCAAATTCTTGTCTCTGGCGTTAGGAAGTCTCCCAGTTCCCATTGACCTCAGGGTTCATCTGTGCTACAACAGCGAGATGCTGTCAGTCAGCTGTTTGATGGCATCTTTCAGCTATCTGAAGCAGCAGCCTCTTGGCCCACCTGTTCAGCAGCGCTGCAGGAATCCCAGGGCAACAGCAGCTCCCACGGAAAGCTGTCTGAGCAACACCCTGCATGTCTCAGCTTGTACTCCTCATGGCTCTGTTAGCTTCAGAATAAAATAGTGGGGTGCCATAATTGCCTGATCCAGGCAGGGCTCAGAAAGGGGGCCTAGTGCAGTGATCCCAAATGAGTTAACATATGCTCATGGAGGGGTTTTTCAAAGCGATGTGGGGAACTTTCCTGTTAGGTGAGGTAATAGAGCTGCTGTTTTGCATCGTGTCCTAGCCAGAGCTGTGAGAAAGAAAAGAATATTCTTTTCCTCACTGATGCATATTAACCTCCCTGTGCAGGGATGAGACTCAGGCGGTGGCAATGTCTGGATGCTGCAGATTGCCCAGGAGAGCATGTATTGTGCAGGCATCAAGTTTCAGCAGTGCTGGATTTTGTTTGGGATTTTTTTTTCTGCAGCATAACAGCCATGTTAAACTGATTTGCATGAACCATGGAAGCTGTTCAATAGGAAGAAAGCTAATTGTCCCTTTGGCTTTCTCTTCTCCTGTCCCTGCGTGCATCCAGGGAATCTCCCAGTAATCCCAGAAACACATTCACACAGTGAGGTGCGGTTTGTGTTTGATGTACAAAATGGTGGTTCATTGTAATCTTCCCTGTATCAAGAGGGAAAAGGCCTCAAGTGGCCAAATCTCATTTTTGTTTGGCTTCTCCCTGAGTGCTATTGAATGGACTATTGTGAGAAATAACCATGAGTGTCAATCTCTGGTATTTCACCTCAGAAATTAATAGTACTCTCTTGAGACAGTCTCCTTCAACTGTCAAGGCCGTAATACTGCTGAGTGGTCAGGCCTGGAGGGCGTTTGGGGAATAAGCTGCTCTGCATAGGTGCCGCCGTGATGTCAGGCCCAGACAAACTGAACTAAACACACATTGGAATTTGCTGTCAATGTTAAATGTCCTTTCAGGGAAATTACTTATTTTCTTTTCCTTCAATTTTCCCTCACCTTTTTTTAATCTTATGTGGCAAATCTACATCTGTGTGGGTAGTTACCAGCTGCCAGAAACTCCCCTTCAGGAGAAACAAAGCAAACCCACCCATCCCCAGCAGTCACTTGCGTGCTATTAGAGTCAACCTAGATTTGATGCCAGTTGATAGCAAGAGGTGCTGTATGACTCCTAAGTACTTCTTATTAACACTGAGTAGAGGGAGGACAGGATGTGTTAGTGCTATATTTAGTATCAAAGTATGGATAGCATGAAGCTATTTTCTGTAACAAAGTTTATCTCAAAAAAACGTTTCGTGTTGATGACCAAATGTATGTTATTAAAACCATGATATGTTATTAATTTGTTGGCTGCAATATTTGTAAACCAGGCATCCTAGCTAGATAACATTGTGTGTGCCATGCTAAGTCAACTCTACTGATAGGGGAAGGTCTGTAACATCTGTTCTTGTTAGTGCCTTGGATTTTATGGGAATAAGCACGCTTTGGAAAAAATCACTTCAGCCATTATACACAGAAGTCATTCATTTCATCATCCTGGAATGCTTCTAGAGAAGGTCTGCATGTCTTTTTATTCACTACTCTGTCTTTATTTATCAGTGTCATTGCCTAAGACACTGTGTCTGTTCTGTGAGAATGTCCTCTAATGCAGTGAAAGCATTAGCACCCATTAATCTCTTCTAAATTGCTTTTTACTGCTTTTGATTCCTGAAATGTGATAAAGTAAATAAAATTGCAGGCTTTGCTCGCTTCGTTGGTATTCCATGGATATTGTTGTTATTTACTTTATTTATAAACAAATGCAGGCCAGCACATTCACACCAAATACAATTGAAAGTGTCAGCTGGAGCTTCGTGCTGCTGCAGGCTGTATTATATCAAGCACCACCATTAATGTGGTGACTCTGCTTTCTAATGGATACGATACCTTGAACACTTTGTCCTTTTGCTCCCTGTCATTGCAGCACTGGTAGACATCATTAGTGCATAAAAAGCATTTTAATCTTAGGCCTCCCTGCTCGTGTGGAGTGACAGGGGGTACCGCATCTTGTACCTAGCAGCGTGGGTTGAGTTTCTTTGCTTCTCTGGTTGGCTCTTCTGCAACTACATTGTCCCAATACTTGAAAACTGCGACTAATTTTCCAGTTTATACCTCTTTTATTCTTGTCTCAGCTTTTTTTTTCCTGCCTGTTTACTTAGTTGCAATTACAGATAACATCCCAGTTGTCTATCAAGCTAAACGTCTCAGCTTCTCTGTCCTTCTCTTCTAAGATACACACTTCTGAATTGTTGTGGCAGCACTTCTCTGCCCTGTTCTGGTTTGTGAATCTCTCTTGAATGTTGAAGACATTATCACGTGCAGTTTTTGAAAGAAAGCCCTTGTACAGTGGCATTAATACTTTTCTGTCTACTGAAAATGCCTTGATTGATGCTTTCTAAAATTACATTTGTCTCTTTCATAGCTGAATCTTACAGACCATACATCCTCCACCTTAGTAATTTCTTATTGATGAGCTCTCAGCTTATTGCAGGAGTTTTTGCAGTTAGATCCCAAGTGCAGAATCACGGTATTTTTTTTTGTTCATGTGAGACTCATTTCACATTTCTATTGTTCTTGTGACCAAGGAAATCAATTTCTTTTGGGGTAGTTACTGAAATCCTCTATGTTGGCAATGACACTCCACATCGCTAACTCTCATTAGCCCACTTGTTTATGCCAAGGTTATTAAAGAAAATGCTAAACTAGATTTATGCTTGAAAAGCTCCCAGTAGCCAAGCTCCCTGCTGTCTGACATTCTTCCCCTTAATACTTCTTGTTACTGGCTTTCCTCCACCCAGCTGCCTACCCACCAGCTACTACTTTCTGAATTGACAAATGGTTTCCACTGGAAATGCTTTACTGAAGTCCAGCTATATGAGACTGAATTTTTTTTTACTTTGTCTAAAACATGGATTATCTTACCGTGTCAACATGGAGAACTCTTTGAATTTTAGCCATTTTGCTGTTAAGTCCCTGTCACTCATTAACCTTCCTTCAAAATTTGTTCTAAATTCTTCCATACTCCTGAGGTCAGACCCTTCTCTTTTTAAGATAAAATGCTGTGAACTATCTAATAGACCCAAGTGCCGGAGGGGAACACTGCTTTATATTAATTCGTGTCATAGCGCTAGTACCTCGGTGTCTGCTGGTATTAGGTGGGGAACTGCTGTTCACACACTGATGTGGAAAGGAGAACATGTAGTGTTGAGTCACTGGTAGTCCATCTGTGAAGGTGTCTGGTAACAAGCTAACATCAGGGAAGTTGCCATCAGATGGTCCAACTATTGACCGAAGTATCTTCAGTTTGACTCCATCTTCCATTTTAGTTTTCAGTTTGCTGCATGTAGATTTAATGGATGATGGGATCTGTTTAAGAAGCAGTCTGGCTCATTTCAACTGAACTGTGTTCACGACTATAGCAAGCAAAATTCGGACCACTTTGGTTAATCTTCTTGTGCCTTGTATAAACGTTCTTGAGCCAGAGAATTTCCACATCTAAAAAAATATCCAGATGAGCATTTGATTGGTTTTCCCTTTTCAGAGCTTTGAAAATGGAGGGGGGGAACCTCAATAGAATCCTAAGTATGGTTATCACCTGGATTGCATTGTGTGATCAACTCTGGAATAATAAAAAACATTTTAAAGAGAAGCTTAGGGAGCTTATGGGTCAGGATTAAAGGAAGGGCAGGGACAGGTGAGATTATAATGAGAATCTGCTACAGGCCACCCAACTAGGAAGACTGAGCAGATGAGGCCCTCTGTAGACAGATAGGAGCAGCCTCACAGTCACAAGCCCTGGTCCTCATGGGGGACTTCAACCATCCCAATATCTGTTGGAAGGACAACACAGCAGGGCAGGAAGCAATGCAGGAAGTTCCTAGATAGTGTTGATGATAACTTCTTTCTCCATGTGATAGAGGAGCCAATGAGGAGAGGTACTATGCTGTACCTTGTTCTCACCAACAAGGATCTCTAGAGGCTGGTGGGGAATGTGAAGTTCAAGGGCAGCCTCAGATGCCCATGAAGATGCCCATGAGATGGTGGAGTACAAGATCCTTAGGACAGCGAGGAGGGTGCGCAGAAGGCTCACAATCCTGGACTTCAGGGGAGACAATTTTGGCCTCTTCAGGGATCTGCTTGGTAGAGTACCATGGGATAAAGCCCTGGCGGGAAGAGGGGCCCAGGAAAGCTGGTTAATATTCAAGGATCACCTCTTCCAAGCTCAGGATCAATGCATCCCAACAAAGAGGAAGTCAGGCAAAAATGCCAGGAAGCCTGCATGGATGAACAAGGTTAGGAAAGCCAAAGCCCTGACAGAACTAAATCTCTCCAGGGATGTCAAAGGCAACATGACAATTTTCTATAGCTACATCAGTGATAAAAGGAAGACTAGGGAAAACATCAGCCCTCTCCAGAAGGAAACAGGAGACCTGGTTACCCAGGATATGGAGAAGGCTGAGGTACTCAATGACTGTTATGTCTTGGTCTTTACCGGCAAGTGCTCTAGCCACACTGCCCAAATTGCAGAAGTCAAAGGCATAGACTGGGAGAATGAAGAACCACTAACTGTAGGAGACAAGCGGGTTCGAGACCATCTAAGGAACCCTCCTCCATGGGACCTGATGAGATGCATCTGCAGGTCCTGAGGGAACCGATGGATTAAGTTGCTAAGCCACTGTCCATCATATTTGAGAAGTCATGCAGTCTGGTGAGGTTCCCACTGACTTGAAAAGGGGAAAGATAACCCCCATTTTTAAAAAGGGAAACAAGGAAGACCCGGGGAACTACAGTCGGGTCAGTCTCACCTCTGTGCCTGGCAAGATCACGGAGCAGATCCTCCTGGAAACCGTGCTAAGGCACATGGAAAATAAGGAGGTGATTGGTGCCAGCCAGCATGGTGTCACTATGGGCAAATCATGCCTGACTAATATGGTGGCCTTCTACAACAGGATTACAGCGTTGGTGGATAAGGGAAGAGCAACTGACACCATCTACCTGGACTTGTGCAAAGCATTTGATACTGTCTCATATGACATCCTTGTCTTTAATTTGGAAAGACATGGATTTGACAGATGGACCACTCAGTGGATAAGGAACTGGTTGGATGGTCGCACTCAAAGAGTTGCAGTCAACGACTCAATGTCCAAGTGGAGACCAGTGACAAATGGTGTTCCTTAGGGGTCAGTATTGGGACCAGCGCTGTTCAACATCTTTGTTGACAACATGGACAGTGGGATTGAGTGCACCTGCAGCAAGTTTTCTGAGGACACCAGGGTGGAGGGAAGGGATGCCGTCCAGATGGACCTTGACAGGCTGGAGAGGTGGGCCTGTGAGAACTTCATGAAGTTCAATAAGGCCAAGTGCAAGGCCCTGCACATGGGTTGCGGCAATCCCAAGCACAAATACAGACTGGGCAGAGAATGGATTGAGAGCAGCCCTGAGGAGAAGGACTTGTGGGTGTTGGTGGATGAGAAGCTCAACATGAGCTGGCAATGTGCGCTTGCAGCCCAGAAAGCCAGCTGCATCAACAGAAGCATGGCCAGCAGGTTGAGGGAGGTGATTCTCCTCCTCTACACCACTTTTGTGAGACAGCACCTGGAGTACTGCATCCAGCTCTGGAGCCCCCAGCAGAAGAAGGACGAAGGCCTGCTGGAGAGAGTCCAGAGGAGAGCCACGAAGATGATAAGAGGGCTGGAACACCTCTCCTATGAGGACAGGCTGAGAGAGTTGGGGCTGTTCAGCCTGGAGGAGAGAAGGTTCCCAGGAGACCTTATGGCAGTCTTCTAAAGGGGGCCTACAAGAAGGCTGGAGAGGGACATTTGACAAGGGCATGTAGTGACAAGACAAGGGATAATGGCTTTAAACTGAAAGAGGGTAGATTTAAATTAGATATAAGGAAGAAATGCTTTACTGTGAGGGTGGTGAGGCACTGAAACAGGTCACCCACAGAAGGTGTGGATGCCCCATCCCTGGAGGTGTTCAAGGCCAGGTTGGATGGAGCTTTAAGTGACCTGGTCTAGTGGGAGGTGCCCATGGCAGGGGGGTTGGAACTGGATGATCTTTAAGGTCTCTTCCAACCCAAATCATTCTATGATACTCTGATTATATTCAGTTAAACTTACAGGCTTTGTGTAGAAACTCCGTGAAAAAAAAACATAATTTATAATAACTTTTAAGCCCTCAATTTTGCCTTGATGGCAGATAACAAATAGTAGAGGAATACCATATAATGTAGAGCTCATGCACGTATTTAATACATTTTTAAATAAAAGAGGCAGTTTGATAAACGGGTGGCCCGGTATGCAATCACACAGAGAATGGACAGCTCTGCTATCATTTCCCCATCAGTAACACAGGGTTTACATTCGCATCAGACGCTAATGTAAATGTCTTTACGTTTTCTGTTGGCTTAGGTATAAAACGATTTGGGTAATGGATTCTTTATTACAGTATGCCTTGTGGCTCTGCAACTGATTTAATCTGGTACCTTACCTACCATTTTCTGTGGTAGATAAGAAGATTGTATAGTGTAGAAAGCTGTAATTTAATAAAATTTTTGAGACCTTGAGAAGGTGTTTTGCCTTCCAGGTATTTCCAACTCAGTTTAAATATTTGCATGGCTTTGCAGCTAAGTGTTGACAGGGACGTGTAGCTTCTCATCCATGGGGGTATTGCACCTGAGGAGGAAAATAATAAAAAAAACTATATGTAAAATATTTTAAAAAATTATTTTTGAAATATATCTAATTCTCTTAAGGCAGCACCCAAATATTAATGCATTTATTCACCCTCAGAGGCCAGTACATATTTCTTGGCTGGACCTCATACTTCATTTATGGATATTCACAAGTTATTTAATAATAACTAAAATGGAGACAAATTGCCTGTAGACCTTGCAGCCTTTGTGCAGAACTTGAAAAGACTGTAATGTGCAAGGAAGTGTTAGCACTAAGCATCCCAAAAATGTACTGTTGCACTCTGGCAAGTACCTAACGGCCCAGATAAGCTTCATATTGTGACGTTACACTTCTCTTGCTTCTCTTAGGACTAAACAGCTGTCAATGGCTTGCAATTCCTTTTGGTACCATAATATATTGTTACAAAAAGAAATCTGGTAAGTATAACTGAATTATGTTGCATGTAGAGATGAACTTACCCTTCTATATTGATCTTGCTCTGCAGGTGTTTTTTTATGCTAGTTATAGGAGGGAAAAATTTTCTAAATTACCTAAGAGCACAAATTTCATTCAAAATCAATTTATAAGTCTGAATTTTTATTTTTTAAAACAAAACCAAATTCCAGGTGCATTTTCATAAAACTCATGTGAGTTGGTTCAGTATCTGTTTAGCCTTTCAAGGACAGTATGGTGAGTTGCAATTTTCCCCAAATCTCAGGTTCTTTGGTTGTGCACCAGCTGGTTGGCAACTCAAACTTCTGCATTTCTGACTTGTGACACCTCATGAGCCTGAATTTGCAGAGCTGCTAAGCTTGCAGCTCATTGTCAGTGCTTCAGTCCCTACGGTCCTCAGCTATAGAGTAGTCTAGCAGCATTGGCTTACTTGAAAGGAAATCCTGAAATTCCTGTTTGGTAGGAAACACACATAATTTAAATTTGTATTTCTTTAGGGAACAAATGTTCCCTAGCTATGTTCCAAAGGTTGGTATTGTTTGTGGAGTAGAAACATGAGAATTCCTGCCCAGCTGCTCTCTGAAGTCCCTTAGATGAATTCTGGAAATCCCATGCTGAGTCTTTGGCTGCATTCAGAAAGTATCAGAAGCAGGGAGCAGTTATTGCCAAGCGGTAAGGAGGAGAATAATGTATTGATGAGTTAGATTTGAACTTTTGCTTTATTTTATTATTTGTGATCATTATTATTGCCTACACTAGAATAATTCTCAGAGTTTTGCCTATGGCTACAACTAGTCTGTTCCATCTGTTGCAGAGATGCAAATTTAAGCTGGCAGAAAAATACCATCCCAACTCAATCCATGTATTACTACATCAGGGTAAAATTTGCCACTTTTCAGTATAAGAAATTTTAATTTGGAAAAAAGATTTTCTATATCTGCTAATCTCAGGTGATTTCATGGCTCCTTCTCATAATACATCCATTCTCTGCTTCGGAAGAAACGGCAGTGGCAGGTGGTGTAGCGCAGAGAAGGCTCTTGTGCCTGCTGATGCATTAGCTGTATCAAATAAACCTCCACTGATTTTACTAATACAGTGATACAAATGATAGGGACTGCCTAAGGCCCTTCCTGTTCCTTTGGAGTAGCAGTAGCATTGGCAGGACCTTGCAGCAGCAGAGCAATAGTGGGGAAAATGAGAGACAGGTAAGGGGGTAGCTGCTGCTTACTGAGAAAAAGAGCGAAAGACAGCAAGTGCCTTGTGTTCTGTGTTTCCAGTCTCGTAACTGCAGTACTTCAAGTGTTGTGGCTGTGTGAATAAAATGTTAGCGTCAATTTGAAGGATGCTTTAGATCATACCACTTCAACGTTCAGCGTAAAAGCTGAAGGGACAAGATCCACATCCTTTAACTTCTATGTGCCCTTCGTTCTTTCGCTGTCCTTACTAATAATTTCTCTTAACTCCCCCGCCCTCGCTTTTTAAGCAACCTGTCACACCTCCATTGTTTCTTCTATCCCTTTCTGCTAAGGATATTGTATTCTCTTCCTACGGCTGTTAAAGTGATGCGCCTTAAATCTTCTTTACTATGTTGTTCTGCCTGTTGGAAAGCAAAGCATTGACTGTGGATATAATGCAGTTTTGTTTGAAGTGGTAATTAAATAAGAAGCAGTATATTCGGAGGCAGAGTTGCAAAGTGCCTCAGAAAGGAGTGGAAATTTTGATCTTTTCATGGTCTTGTGCCGCCATTTGCTTAGCAAAGTAGAAGGCATGGGATAGCTACCAGTGAGAAAAGTTCTGAACAAAGTCTTGGTTTCCATCTAAGCTCCTGTTTGCAGATCATTACAAAAAGTACAAACCTCAAAACCTGCTCTGACTTTAGTTCCCAGCACAGCTCATATTTGATTATTTCTGTTTTCCAGTTTCTTTGACAGCTCAGCATCGGTCCTGCTTCCACCTCATGCAATTTTAAGATCCTGTTTAATAAGCAGAACAAGTAAAAACATGGTTCTGTACTCCAGCTATCGGGTGGGGAGGGGTGGAGAAAAAAACATGGAAATGCACAACAGCATGCTCAGTGGGGTATTTGAACAACACAGATCACTTTTCTTTAAATTTGGAGTGTTGACATAACTTTGAAATTCTTCACTCTCTGGTCTGTTCTGACTAGCCCTGAGTTCTTTCCTTTCATTTTTCTCTTCCCAGCCTCCCTTTCCCTCCCTCCCCAAGCACTGCTGACTCTGCTCCCTTCTGTTTCTCCCTTGCCTACGCTCCCAGAGTGTCGTTGGCTCCCTGCCTTACTCAGCCAGGATAGCGTCATGAATACTGCATACTGTTCAAATCTGCATGTCTGATGTGCAAAGTTTTAAAGTAAATGCTTCTGTAGATAGAAACTGTGGGGGGAATATCACAAACTGGAGTCAAGAAAATTGCTGTGTTTTCTAAAGAGAGAAAACACATTGAAAATAGTCATTTGTAAATGACACATATGCCTGGTGAGTGAATCATATGGAGTGTTCTGAAAACTAGAGTGTATCATAAAAATCATGTAAAATAGAGACCTCAAGATTATCTGCTTAACCCCTATCTCCAAGGTAGTTCAGCTGTACCTTAAACATTGCTACCAATGTTTATCTAATATTTTCAAAGAGATTTCCATTATGGAAATTCAGCAATATCCCTAGGCAGTATATTTAATTCACTGATAGGTCCTTATACCTCTGAACATGGAGGATGTTTTTCTTCTTCCTCTCTGCAGCAACACTTCATACACGTTATATACATATTAGCTGACTTCTCAGTCTCTCTCTTCCTCAGAGGGAGCACCTCTCATTCTTTCAGTGTTTACTCAAAGGTCTTTCTAGATCCAGACATTGCTCATCCTTGTCTTCTCGCCTCTAGATTTTAAGCGGTTACAGTCAGTGGATTTTTTGAAATGTAGAGTTCTAAACTGAACAAATTACTTCAGAGGAGGCTTTGTTAGCGCTGTAATGTTTGGGGAGTTTATTTTCCTCTCCCAGCAGCGTGACAGTGTTGACTGATGTTTGATTTCTGAGCCATTTTAACCCCCTAGGTCCTCTTCTGTCTCCTAGCTGGTCATTTTGCATCCAGTATTTGTGCCATTGATTGTTGTGACCTTTGGCTCACTGACAAGATCTGAAGTATAACACTTAGCATTTGTCCCTACTGAGGCGCATCCTATTTACTTCAGACCACTTTTCCATTTTCTTAAGATTGTTTGGGATTCTAATCCTGTTCTCCAGCAGTTTTTGCCCTTTGCAACTTTACGTAGTCTGCAAACACAGCAAGTGTATTACATCATCCAAGGCATTGATGAAGTGGCTGTACACTATGAATCTCAGTAACACAACAAGCTAGTGATAGCTGTCCTTCAAATAAAGTTTTTCAAGTAGGAATGTGCCTGCTTTATGTTACTCATATTTCCTTTGACTCACTATGAAAATTTTGCATGAGGTAGGTTAGGGCATCATTGGTAGGTTTTCTAGTGATGTCATAGGAGTTTGGATTGATGTCATTTGTGTTGACTGCTACAGATCACGTTGCTATCTTCTCTGTGTCTGTAGATTAACCCTTCTCTAACCTTGCCAGCAATTACAGATAGGTGCACTGAAATCTGATTCTGTTTCTTCTCCTTTTCCTACTCTGTGTATTTGCCTCTTTCCAGTCTTTAAGTATCTCTGTCTTCCACAAGTTCTTGAAGACTTCTCCTACAAACTTTTCTCGCCTACAAGGTTGTTGTCGTTGCTTATATCAAGCTGATGCTTTTTACTAATGCTTCCTTGTAATTATTTGCTTGTAGGTGTCAGATACTGTGCAAGAAAATGTCAACCTTTCAATTAACATACTATTTTAAATTACTCTGACTGCCCCCCTCTTGTTTAGCAAAGCTGTTGTTTGATAGCTTTTTGAGATGAAGGCTGTTGTTCTTTTCAGCTGTTTGTGATGTGCCTTTTCTATTTTATTCTGGGATCTTGGGGCCAGGTTCTGACCTAACTTCAGTGCCTCAGTAACTTTGGCTGTCAGGAGACGTGATCTTCAGTCAGAATAAGCCAAGAGCATTTAAACTGTCTTAAGGTAAATCATCCTAACTGTGCCCCAGGCCACATTTAAGAGGTGAAGCCATCTTTGCTTTTTGCCCTTTAAGGCAAGCTCAGCAGATATCTGGCTCATCTGGGAAATGAGCTCACTGAGTTTACATGAAATACTTCATTGACTTAACTTTCCTCTCCTTTGAATGCAGTACTTCTTTAAAGTGCTTTTACAAAGTTGACTTTCTTCCCTTTTACTACACATTACGGGGTGAAAACCTTGCCCCACTGAAATGGGTATCAGCTTCAGTTAGGTCAGGCATTTCACCCTAGAATTTAAAGTATGGTTTTATTGTGCAAGCTTTAAGTAATGTGCTTCATTTTGCTAAGCTCACTTTTTCTCTCTAACCACTCTTCAGTCAAAACTAAATAGGGACTAAGGAGGGCAGTGCTTATAATCTTGATTTTGTACAGACAAAACCAATGTTACACAAATTTTTATGTTTTTAGAACAAGGCCAAGTTCTCTGGAATCTATTTCATTACGTCTTAAATACATTTGGATAAAGAATGGATTTGTGTCTCAGTGAACAATCCCAGGAAATCTGAGTTGAATTGATGACCCTGACATTGGTGTTACCTTACTGTGCTTTCACTTTTCCATCTCTAAAATGAGGATAATGATACTGGTATTTCTTTAAAGCCCTTGGAGATCTTTGGCTGAGAACTTTTGGCTGTATTTCTGTAAGTGACACTACTTTCCAGAAACCTTTTTAGGCTTCCATTAAAAAAAATAAATGTGTTCAGCGTTTTGTGCTGGCACTTAGAGACTTTACTGTTGCTAGACCTGTGAGATCCCTTCCAAAAATGAGTGATGAGAGATGGGCTCTGCCTTTTGCAGCCCTCGCTCTTCATGCTGAGCTAGAGAAGGTCGGTGTTTTGCCTCCCAGCAGAAACATCCACCAGTATCGATGCTTCCAGGGACTGAGTGTGACAGTTGTCTTGCTCTTAGAAAGTGGAGCTTGTATAGGGCTCTTCTAATAGAGTGGTTGTTTTGGAGTCCCAGTAGAGAGCTAAGTGCCTTTTAGAATATAAATTAATGAAGGGATTAAAGGATGTTGGTGCTTACAATAGGAGAGAGCTGTTCTTAATGACATGGAATAGTGGTTCAGAAGGGAACAGGTCTGACTACACTGTGACATTAAAAAAAAAGGAGAAAAGAAACCAAGTTTGCTTGAAGATCAAAAACTGCATTTATAGGAGAGGAAGATAAAGAAACTGAGAAACCTTATTAGGTTGTGGCAGTGTCTTGACTACCAGAGTGAAGATTTTCTAATTATCAGGAGGGTTTTGTTTGGGTTTTTTCAATAAGTGAGGATTTTAAATGAGGCTTCAGAAAAGTGACTGTTACATAATATTTAGCACTGAAACATCCCGAGGTTTTGTGCGACTCCCTTGGCATGGAGTCACGTAGGGATAAAGTACATATGTTTCCATGTTTCTTGAAATGACTTTTTCAACACGCTGAATGGTTCTGGGGTCTCAGGGGAACAGTCTAGGCCAGACTGACAGTGGAGTTGCGTCATAGGCTGCCATCCCAATGGAAATGGGAATAAGCAGACAACTTCCATTAGAGGCCACCATTGAGATTACAGCAGCGTGTCGGAAGTGCTGTTTGCGTTCCAAAGAGTAATTGCACATCGCTAGAACATGTCCCACTTTGCTGCATGGTAGAAATAGTCGATACTGGCTTGGCGGGGGAAGGAAAGAGAACTGCACACTGCAAATCAGAAAAGCTTTAGACCTGTATTTCTATCTCATGGCATATTCTCTGTGAGATACTTCCTTGTGGAAGACTTCAAAAGAATGTACGCTTCTATTCGCAATGATTTACAGCCTTATATGTTTTCCAAGTTTTGACTCTAAATTACTATTCTGTTATTTTTTTTTTAATGCACTTTGAAAGCCAAGGTTTTTCAAACTTCAGCTGCTTGCTTTGGGAAACCATTCCACTGTTTATTAAATTTTACTGTGAAGTATCTTTATCCCGATAGTCTGATATTTCTTAATTTCTTCCTGTTACGCTTAGATCTTTATTTTAATGCACAAAATTCCTACCTTCACGTCTTCAAATATTTGCTGATTTTATGTAAACTGTTTTTATGTCCTCTTCATTTTAGATCTCTTGGGACCTTTGGATGTCTGCCCTGTGAATCCTTGTATTGTTTTCCAACATTAAGATGATTGGCACTGAATGCATAGTCCTGAAATGATCCTTTCCTTGTATGTATACGTGCATCTTCTGCTTATGCCTCTGCCTGTGCAGCCTAATCTCTCATTTGGTAATTTGTTGCCAGTGTTGGCAAATTTGTGTTTCACAAATACCTTTCACAGGTCATTTATGAAAGTTTTTTGCCCTGCTGTGGTGCCAAAATACAAGTTATCTCATTTAAACTCTTAAGACACATTAGCACAGAGAAATTACTGAAACATTTATTGCGTAGAGGAAAGCTTTTGGGTTAGCAGTTGTGCATTCAAAGGTGAAAGCAAAGAAGAGAAGGTGGGAAGAGAAGAGTACCTGGGTAATCTCTGCACCTGACGAAGAACTGTGGTAGCCTGTGACTGTGGTAATGAGCCCTGGGGCCACTGACAGTTGGCACCTTTCTGTTCCTCTGCCTTGTGCTGGAAAGCTGGGCCACCACGAAGCAACTCCAGGGTGGGTAGCAGAGTGCAAAGGCTGAATTAAAACTGCAACTGCATTTTGCTCCCTGTCATTGCCAAGTATTCTGTGGTGAGAGCTAACATTTGGCATCACTGCCTCCCCGCGTACTCCTCCTTAGGAGGGCGTAGGCCTCAGCTCAAGGGCATGCACCTCATGCAGCCCTTTGTAATTGTACAAGCACTGCTAGCCTTACTACAACTTATCCACTCTCCTCTTTTTGTACAAGGGTGAATGATCCTGTAGAATACAAGACAATAGAGAAATACATCTGTTTTCTGAATTTCTATCTCATACATTGGCTTACATTTTTCAAGATGTATCTTCTTTTTATCTCTAGTTGAGAGTAATGCCTTCCTAAGTCCTGGTGTGTCTTTTCTGTTAGGCATTCAGGGTATTTTCCCAGTCTACA
Source organism: Ardeotis arabs (assembly GCA_011801015.1). Lineage (NCBI taxonomy): Eukaryota > Metazoa > Chordata > Aves > Otidiformes > Otididae > Ardeotis > Ardeotis arabs. Next base: position 41,869 of record JAAGAY010146923.1, on the reverse strand, counting down.
TTTCCTTAGCCTATTACTCGTAGCATTTTCCAGTGAGATCATTAATAAGATATGTAAAGGGGGCTTATAAGAAAGATGCAGAAAGACCTTTTTACCAAGGTCTGTAGTGACAGGACAAGGGGCAATGCTTTTAAACTGAAAGAAAGTATATTTAGACTGGACATAAGGAAGGTGTTTTGTTTTTTGGGGTTTTTTGGGGGAGGGGGGTGTTTGTTTTTTGTTTTGTTTTGGGTTTTTTTTTGCAATGAGGGTGGCGGAACACTGGAACAGGTTGCCCAGAGAGGTGGTGGATGCCCCAAACCCTGGAAACACTCGAGGCCATGTTGGACAGGGCTTTGACCTGACCTAGTAAAAGATGTCCCTGCCTATCACAGGGAGGTTGGATTAGATAGTATTTAAAGGTCCCCTCCAACCCAAACCATTCTATGATTTAGTCCTAAAAATAATTTGATCTGTTTGACAGGTATTTGGATATTGGAATTGATGGCTGTCCTTTGTTCACTGGTGTCATGTTTAATGCCATGCTCAAGTTATCCAAATTCAATTCTTCCTTCTTTTTCTCAGCCCGGGAAGATCTGGGCTGAAACTGTTTTCTTTCTGGGTCCTAATGCTTGATTTAGCTGTACAGGTTCTCGCTGCCTCTTTTGTCAGTCTAGGAGGATACTTATGGGAAAGTGCTTATTACACCTTGGGTGTCCATCATACGCTTGTGGTTCAGAGGAATGCTTTGTGCTGTGCTTGCTTAGCTAGAAGAAGAAAGCATTTTGATTTCCAACCATTGGAGAGAGTGTGTTCTGCAAACTAAACTTCTCTTTATCTTGCCACATTACTCTCCTTGATGGCATATTGATTTACTTTATTCAGCCAAGTTGGGCTTGGCCCAGCTTTCTGCCCCATTATGTCTCTCAGTGTCTTGTAATTTCACATCTTCAGCAAGACTCAGACTTGTTTCTCCGTGTGGGATCAAGCTCTGTGGGACTGCAGGTTCTTCCTGTGTGTTTCTTCTTGGCCCATAAGGAGCAAACACGGTACAAGTATAGCTGGAGGCAAAAGCAGCGGGTTCCACCCCAAACATTGGACACCTTCTCAGCAGCATGTGGGATTTCTGCTCCTACAGCAGCCTCCTGATTTCCCATGCAGCATTGTGCAAATGAACAGGACTGGGAACAGAGATGAGTTTGAAAGTTTACTGAATCGGTGCTTGAGTCCTCTTCTCTGCAGAGGTTGTATTGAGGATGTGCAGGCTAAGGTATCTTGAGCATAAAAGGTCTCTCCAGCCATTACATTTCCTTCAGAAGGTTTCTTTCTTTATCTAACAGCAAGATGTAGCTGGGTGTTCAGAGTTTGTGCTAATTGTCTAGCTGTGGACATTTAAGTTAGGGCAAAATTTCAGGTAACTTCTTTAAGAAATGCAGTTCAGTCTGGACCAATGTTATGATGATGGTTAAGCTGGTCAGAGGATGTGGTTTGAGCTCCTGAGCTGATCTGACAGCTCACTGCTGCCAAAGGGGTTTAATCATCTGAATGGGGTCTGGGTGTCAGGTCAGCATGTGAAAAAGTGAGGTGGGAGAGGTGGGAATGGAAGGAGTTGAGTGCAGCACCCCCAACTTTCCCCAGCAGCTTTTGAGTTGTTAGCCTGACTCAGTGTCTCCTGAGGTTTTAACATCTCTGATGCTGGGAAAGGCAGACCTACCTTGCTCCTGGCCACTTGTTTCCCATGTGTTGGAGCTAACTGACCCCCTTGAGCCAGCTCAGCTCACTAAACCTCCAGAAAATTAACTCTTTGTAAAAATGTGAGTGTCCTGACTGTCTCAGCAGATAGCTCAGCGCTAGAGCCCGTTCCAGAGGACAGCAGAGTGTCTCTTTCAGGAACAAGCCTCAGACTGACCGCTGTCCTGTGAAACAACCCCTCTCCTAGCTCCTTTCCCTAGACAGGTTTGGCAACTTGACCAATGCCTTTAGACTGCCTCTAAATCTGAGAAAATAATAATTCACTGATTTAGCTGCACCTAGGTCTCTCCTAGCATCGATGAAGCTTCAGTGGAGTATTACAAAAGCTGCTTTGACATTCACACTTCTTTTTTGACAGAATAGTTACTGTATTTTTAAGTAACATCTTGTAATGCACGTGGCTGTATAATTTACAAATTGCATATTGCTAGCCCAGAACACTAAATTTTGTATTCAGATACCGTGATACTTTTTCTGCTGCTTTGTTAGAGCTTGAATTTTCAGTCTGAGAAGTCATGATGTTTTCCCTATTTCTGGTGCTGGAGGTCAGTCATACAGGACTGTCCTTAGCAGAAGACAACACTAGTGCATACCAACAATTCAGCTTTCATGCAATAATAATTAAAAAAAAATAAATTGTATTTATTTGCTGGCCAGTTATCCCATTTTTTAAGATTGGTCTTCACTGGAAGATAAAATGAAGAGAAATGCAGAAGGAAAATTAAGTCATTAATGTACTCTTTCCTTCTAGCTTTCACTTCATTTGGTTGTAAATTGTTTGCAGTTAAATTGCAAATTAGTGGCCTGGATAAGGCTCTATAAATTCCTTCAATATCAGATTTAAATGAGGAGGAATTGGGCCTCTAACCTTCATGGAGTGTAACTGTAGCTGGATGCGTTCCTAGGGGCTAATTATCCATTCCTCCATATCATTTGCTTGAACTCTCAATTGCTCAACTCTGTAATGCACATTGAGCGGATGCTGGAAAATGCCTAAGAAGATGTGAGATGGAAACTTAGGCAAGGAGATCCTCTCGCCACCAAACGCAGATTTCAGAAGACATGCTGCATCCCACAGGAGGGCTCTCAAAAACCCATGTGGCTTTCCAGGAGCAGTGCAAAATTTACATCCTGAGCTGCCAGAAAGAGTTACGCTGAAAGTAGTTTTTCTACATTTTTTAAGAAGGACAGGTTGATACAGCCATCTCTCCTGGAAGGAAAAAATACTGCGTGAACTTCACAGGGAGTTGATTCTGCACCTCTTACCTAGGTACGGGGGAAGTGTCCTGAAATGTAGGCAAGGTAAATTTTGGCTTAGTGTGAGGTATCACCAGTGTCACTGCTCTTCTTTCTTGACTGATATAATTTCTGCCTATTTATCACACAGCTAAAAGAACAGTTCTTCCATTCTCAGGTGTGTGAAGCAGTCTTTTGTCTAATGTGAATTGCTTTTTCCAAAAGCGAAAGTGATAGGAAGAATAACCTTTATAGGCAATATTCCAAATTTTTAGAGAACAGCCATGGAGAGAGAGAGAGATCCTTCTATGGAGGATCTGTTGGGTGTGTGGTGGCTGCGGCCAGCCCGGAGGGAAGGGCCGATGGCTGGGGGCTCGTCTGCCTGCGCTTGTTCTAGCTGGGCGTATGGGAAGAGGGCGCTTCTGTGATGCAGAAGATTAAGGCTCCAGTTTGTGTGCATAAATAACTGGATTCAGGTATTAATTAGAGAGCATAATTTGTTTGCAGAGTCGAAGATTAAAGGAACTCCTGTCTTCCTGTCAGAACAATTTTGTCTGCATTGTGCTGTCTGATAAATCAGATTGCATAATGGGGGCATTGTCTGGATTTTCCAAGAGCAAATCAGAATATGCTGATATTAGACCAATGCTTTTTTTTTCTTCTCTGGGGCACTCCTTATGTCTATATAAGAGCTTCTGCTCCCTGTACTGGCAAGTCTAACTGCCTTAGTACACTGCGCAGGGGCTCCTGTTAGCTGGACGGGTGTTGGTCCGGTTGTCAGTGGGGAAGGCTTCTTTACCTCAGGCGTTCGAGATACAGTGCTAGTCACGTGTCCTGCTTTTTGGGCTTTGAACCTCTGTCTAATTCTAACTTATTTTCCTTGATGCAATCATCCTTCAGCCTGGAAAAGGATAAGCAGCAACACTCATCTATGGTCAGCTTTGTTCAAGCCATGGGGAAGTACAGTAGTTGCTGCTCTGTTCTGTTTGTAAAACAACAAGCAAGAGCAAAATGCTTGAATAGAATGAGCAAAAATAAAAACAAAACTGTGAGGCAAATCCTATTTATCTTTCCCCCTGGGTAAATGCAGCCATACAGTCTGTCAGTGCAGTATACACAGAGCTTGGGCTGCCTATGGGTGGGCATCCCCCTATGGGGGAATGCATTTGCAAGGAGAGGAGGTCACCTGCAATTGTGAACAGTATCATTAAGCTGAAATGAAATGGGGAGATAAAAGATACAGGGATTTGGATTTGAGTTTTGGTGGTGGTGTGTGGGTTTTGTTTGGTTGGTTTTACTGCTTTTTGTTCTGCAGAGATGAGGATGTCTTATCTGGCTTTGTTGCTTTGGACACGGTTTCTGTCCTTCTTAACAGTTGCTTATCCTTTTGAATTAAGTTATGTTGGTTTAACACTATGCAGGAGCTAAGTCTCGGAGCAGTGCTGGATGTCCCTGGCTTTTTTCAATCGGCTATGTTGTGTCACTAGAACAGTTAAATTTCCCCAGCGCCAGGGCAGTATACCCAGCATGCAGTCACAGCGTACGCTGGCTCTGGAGCTTTTATTGCTTACGCTGTCACTGCCTATTAAGAATTAGTGAGCAATGTGCACTAGATTGTTTTTGACGTGGTTTATATATTATTCCTAACATACCCTGACAGACCATGGTCTCCCAGCTGCGCTGTGTTGGTAGGACCGGAAGGAATATCAGCCGCTGTTGTTAAGTTTGGAATATAGGTTCATTTACAGCCTCAAATTCTTATTTATACAGAGCTTCACGAAACAGGCGTCTGTTGGGGTGATAGTTTCTGTCCAGAGGTGAATCTGTCTAGAGGCTTGTCACCAAAAGTAACTTCCAAATTTTGCACAGATTTAGAAAACCATGTATCGCCCATGTTTGGTAATGAGGAATATTTTCAAACTTGCCTTTACAAACTCGATTTCCTAAGCACCAGGAAAACATGGTTTGTAAAGAAAATACTATGTTTTGTCAGAAAGCAGAAGAGAGAGCTCTTGATGAGTATTGAATTAGGCAATGCTTGTTGCTCAGTTGTTTGTGAAATTGGTGTCTGTGCTTAGAGGGCCTGATCCTGTTGCTGTTGGACCACTTGAGTCATTTGTGGACCATGGATAGACAAACATTAGATCTTTCATGTTGAAGCAGACAATTATTTTTTCTGAATGCTCTGTATTTGCTTCTCATCTGTCTTGCATATCTCTTGTACATCTTATATCCGTAGAGTGGTCTGAAAAAGACTCCAGCTTGGCAACTCAGACCTTGGGGTGAAGGAAGAGAGCGAAGCTGGCTATGACAGTTTTAAGCGGAGAAGTCCGTGAATTTGGAAAGATGAGGAAGATAAAAAATGTGGAGAATAGGACATGAATGATAAAACATGAAAAGAAAAAACATAGGGAACAGGACAAAGGAGGACGTGAAACATAAGGAAACCGAACTGTGAGTGTCAAAGAAAAGAGAAGATAAGGGAAGCAAATAGAGGAAAACAGAAAGATTATGTAGTCGTCAAGTCTTTTTTAAAATGTGTAAAACCAGAAGTGTTTCAAGATATGAATGTGCATGTATAGACATGAATATGTAGTTTGAGCCTTCTAAAATATAGGCTGTAATCCTGAATTTTTCAACTAAAATTGGAGACCCGTGGGCTTAGTGTAGCCACATCCCATTTAGTTACGCTAACAGATGGCCACATTAGTGATACCTCACATGGACCATTCCTCTATTTTATTGCTCCTCTGCCCTGGGTCGTCCCTATTCTACCATATGGCCAACAGTGATAAACGGTGAGGTCTCAGGAGCTGATTCTGCTGGTAAATGACTGCTTGTGAACAGGTGAATCCAGGCAGATCAGCTAGCTGGTTTTGAAATGTAAAAATGTGTGTGAGACTGAAGGGGGGACATAGGGAACATCGTGTTACAGTGCAGTATACACAGAGCTTTTTGCAATGGGGCATTTGAAGTGTGGCAGATTCAGCAAAACGGTAAAGACAGCACCCAGTGCATGCCTAAAGCATGGACTAAATGGGCAGCAGAAACACCAATGGAAAAAAAATCAAGAAACTTTTCCCCTGGGGACAACAACATAACACATTTCTGTAAAACTTGTTTGTTTGGGAAAAATGTGTATGGTAGTTAATTAAAACATTCACTCCTGTCAATGGAGAACTGACAGGAGGAACACCAAAACAGACAAGTAGCAGCAAACAGTGTCTGAAGGACATTTTTGGAGCCCTGTCTAGTCTGCAGCTTTTGAGTTCTTCCTTTTTCCAAACTATAACATGAAAATTTAAAATTGGCAATGAAATATATAAAGAAACTTAAATGACAGGTTGAAAAGAGAAGGGAATGTAGTACTCAGACCTTCTGTGTATCAGGGTAAAGGAAACGTTTTATATTGTTTGCGTATCTGCAAAGCTGTGGTATTATTAGAAATTCATTTCAAACTAAGGAGCTCAAAATAGAACTCCCATTTAGGAAGAGTTGTACTGCTCAGTTTACCACACCGATGTTTACACGCAACTAATCCGAACCCCTCTGTCCCTTGGAAATCATCAGCCCTCTGGAAGGTGTGACCATCTTCCCACACTGTCAGATTTGAATATTTAATCTAGAGAATGAACTGAAGTCAAAATGCAACTCCTTTGGCAATGGACACTGCCTTTGAAGTTTTTGGATCTTTTACGTTCCATGTTTTCTGTTTTAAATTAAAAGAACAAAGCACTCTGGAATAGCGCACTGTAAGCACCCTGTGAAATCTGCATCTCAGACATCTGGCCGGCTGACATGAGGGGCCAGACAGAGGAGGGAGGGCCGGGGGCATTTCATTCATCTTCCCATCAAACAGCTCGCCCTAGGTAAGAGAAGTTCACGTGAGTTAGAACTGACATGGCTGGTCGTATCCTCGATCACAGGGCCGCCACACTAAAGGCTTCATAAAGAAAGCTTACTCCTGCTTTGTTGATGAGGACGATGAAATACCCCACACTAGCTATGGTAGGACTTACAATTATGATCTCTTAGACAGAAAAAGCTCCAAATTCACTGCATCTGCCTTTCTTTGAATTTCATAGGTCATTTCTGATCCAGCTTGCATAGACCTTCCACATTTTTTTTTCTGTCCACAGAGCGTGACCTCTCCTAGCTTCCAGGCAACAAGATTCATGATTCTGTTTAAACTGTGAAGCTTCTTACCATGCACCTATTTCACAGGCATGCAGAAACCCAGGCCAGATGAGGTTTGTGACATTAAAACCTTTGTGTCTGAAAAAAACCAGGGAATTGACATAAACTTAAAATTTACCTAATTGCATGAGGTCTAGAATATTATTTGCATTCTAGACTCAGGGTAGAAGTCATTTTAGCGATACTGATGGTGAATCTCTCACTCTGGGCTGAATGATGTCTTTTCATCTTTGTGTATTACCTTGCAGCATTCAGGGTTAAACCTGAGGTTATGCTGTTCCCATGCAGAAAGTGGCAAAAAGTACAGCCTAGATTCCAGCAGCACGGAGACACAGAAAACAAATAGCTCAGCTTATCTTTCCCTAAAACTGTTGCTACCACATAGGGTTGGATAACATCAGCTGGTGGGTGGGGATCTGGGAGTTCATGTTGAATCTAAGCAAGGCAGAGGGGAAGATGAAGGAGAGCTAGAGGATGCCTTTGGCCAAGCCTCAGGTGTAGTTTAGAAACATTGCTCATTCTTCTGTGCTGCCAGGCTCTCGAGTGGCAACCTCTGCAATTAATGATTTCTGCCATCGCTACTTGGTGGGGAGATTCTGTGTCCAGCTCAGTTAGGATGGAATGAGACTCTCCTGTCCCAACCGGGCTAGAGCAATGCAGTATAGGTGGGCATGAAGCCATCGGTTCTTAGGCAACTGCAGTCACACCGAGTGCTGCAGCATTTCCCCTCGGCAGCGTGTGCCCGTGGTAGCACAACAACCGTTTCTTGTCTCTGAAGTGCCGCTACAGCTGCTGGGCCATTTGGCAATCGGAACAGGGAGCAAGAGCCTGTACTGGCTGCTGACTTTTTAGGTGACACCTAATTTGTCAGATTCTCTGTCTCAGAAGGGACCTGGAACAGCTTTTATGTTAAAAAATATCTATTGTATTTATAAACCTGCACTGATGCTTGAAGAAGTGTTTGAAAAATTGTATCTGCCATTTTTAGATGAAGTTTGAAAAACCTGGTGTATGTCATATAGTTCATATACCTCATGTATAATCATGAACACCATACATCATCATAAAATACTAAACATCATCACACAGCATGTACATCTTTGCACAATGTCAGGGATCAAGGTTATAGATAAAATGTCAGGAGATGGAAAGAAAATAATATTCCCACTTTGATGCAAGATTCAGTGGTTGGTATGTGTTGATATTACCCTGTAAGTAATTAAACCACTGCACAGTTGTTTGGTCAGAGTGACTCAAATAACTGCCAGGTTTTTCATTTTTGTTGTTATAATCTGGTTCTTTTGCCTACCTAATTACAAAATTTCATTATTTCTTTTTTTTTCTGAGTGATTCAAGATGTTGACTTGCTGGTAGAAAATTTTGGCCAGACTGAGAGTAAGAGATTTGTATTTCTTTTAACCTGGATTCCAGAACCCGATCAGAAGATCCTCTCTGTAAGCATGATGAAAGAGGGTTGAAGGCATCTGAACTTTTTTCCTCTGGCAAGACTCTGTAGTGGTATCAGGCAGATTCTGGTTTTGTGTTGCTGGTGTTTGGATGGGAGCTGGTTGCCGATTACGAATCGGGAGCCAGGGTGCTCTAGGAAAGGATTTGTTGAAGGTTGTGCCCAGACCAGCGATCAGTGCTGTGCAGGAGGAGCCCAGCTGTAGTGCCAGTTTGCTGGTCCTGAGGACCTAATGCCCACACAAATGTATTTTTGAGGTGTTGGACTAGCTCTGGTCTGGTCCCACATGCTCCACTAGCAGCAAAAGTGCCTGGGGTGTGTTCCTGGAGGGCTGCTCCAGATTTAGTTACACCCCAAAGGAATCCTGGCTGTGGGCTCTGAGGCAGCACTGTGGGAGAGCTGGGAGAGCTGCTGATCTGAACTACAACCCGGTGTAGACACAGCTGTTAAACGTCTGGTCTGATCTCTTGAATTAAGTAAATGGAGACTGTAGGAACAGGCTCTTGGCGGAAGCTGCAGTACTAGTTCTGACATTGTTAGTGAAAATCAAGGTCCACTAAGAAAACACCTATTTAAAAAAAAAAAAAAAAATCATCTTTTAATGCTGTTGACTTGGCTTCAGATACAGGAGAAAATGAGGAAGCTCTTTCTGGAGCCAAAAGAAAAAGGGAATCAGCGTTAAAACAAGAGGGTAAGATGCCAGAAACAGTAGTGCAATTAACTCTCTAGGACTGCTGCAGAAATTTTGACAGCCTATGACGACAAAGCCACCAGATTCCAGTAGTGCCTGTGTATTGAGAGCATAAAGCAGTTATAGTCTTATACCAGTATTCTTAAATGTTTTTATTTAAAAAAAACACAAAACCAAACCCACTCCACGCACCTTAAAATCAAAATCTAATTATACACAATGAAGTTGGAGCATGGGCGACTTCATACTAAGTGAACTGTGTTACGGCGAGTGCATCAGCATAAAGGGGGTAATAAGGAGACTGCAAACTGACTTGAACAGTTTCTTACACACAGCGTGTTTACTACAGGCCCATTTTTTAAATGCTGTCGCATAAATAAATTAAGAAATTTCTGCTTATTGAGCTATGTTGTTCCAATGTCTCATAAGCCACATCAACTCCTACAAATCTAAACAGACTTTTCATGAAATAGAAGTCTTTAGAGCGCTAACATAATTAACAACTTTGTTGTTTTATTGAAGGGAAGAAGCCTTTTAAAAAAAGTAATTTTTAAAGTACTGTGTTGGTTTTTCTGTTAATGTGACAGTCTTATCATATCTTGACTTTGCAGCCAATTATTTTTTCTTAACCTAAATCTGGGATGAAGGAAGCTATAAATGTGGTTTGCTTAACAGGTTCATGTTATTCTGCATAATTTGAACGTAAGAGAGTGCTGGAACTACACTATCAACCAGAAAACTTCCACATTCTGGTTAAGCACATTTTGCTCTGGGTTATATTGGCTGCTTAAAGTGTACTTCAACACAGCTTGAACTGGTCTGGATTTGTTAGTCTTCCTCTTCTGTCATTTCACTCTTTGCCCCGATTTATATTCCTGCCCTCCAGCACAATGTTACTCAGAAATCTCTCATTCTCCTGCACCTTTGCTCTCTGAAAACATGTTGTTGCAATTTCTACAAATCATGGAAGAAAATTACATGATCTTAAAAGCTATTGCTCTGTTCCCTGCATTAAATATTTCTATTTTCACCCATCTCTTTCCATCCCTCTCACAAGTAGTTCAGCCCAGACTGACGTCCCTTCTGTCCTCGGGGGGCTGAGTCCTGGCCTGCATTCTCGGCAGAACAATGTGAAGTCCTGGCAATCTTTCACCGTCATTTTAGGAGAGCATGAGCTCTTTAATTGGTTTTACATAAATACCGAAACGATCATGGCTTTTATACGTCAGTGCTTGTTGCAATTTTTTTCCCCCTTAAACACGAACTCAATGAACAGATTTTTTTACAGTTTGTAGCTGCTCAGTCACTTTGTATGGCTTTTTAATCTCCAGAGGCCAGATGGAAGCGATATCCTTCAGCATTGCTTGTTTTGTATAATGTCGGGATTGGAACGACGTTTGAATGCACATCATCGTAGATGTGTAAGTATATAAACACTTTTCTACCACTGTATTTTCTCTTCTAATGTTTTGGTTTGGTTTTCTTTAATGACAGTTTTCTACAGGGAAAAACTGTCATGAACAACGAAATGCTATGCCCTGACAGAAGAGTCTTACACAGAAGAAAACAAATTATTTTGGTCAAGGAGGTTTGAGAGAGAAACTGACACTCAAGAGGCAAGTTTCTGAGACAGCTGATGATTTACCTCGGTTTCAGGGCACTGATAAAACTGCTGTTGGACTGATGTGGGTTTCTTTTTGGGTTTTTTTTGGTTTTTTTTTTTTTAGAAACTTTTTTTCCAAGCTCTCCCACAATCCTGACTTTGATTTTGGTTGCATTTATGGATTTATTCTCTGTTGTCAGACTGCAATCAATTGATTGAAATCCATAAATAATAAATGTCAGGTCTCAATTTAAGATGCAGTAACAAGATGCTATCGGAAGAAGTTTTACGTACTTGAGCAGCTTTTTATAGCCGACTGCCTCCAGAGGCAAATCCTGACACGTTCTTAGTGAGAGGAAGCTAATGGCTTTCCTGCATGTTTGTTGAATCCCATGTGACAAATCCCCCAAGGCAACTGAAGGAGAGGACACTCGCGCACCTGTTTGTGGAAGGGTTACATAAAAAGTCCTGCGACATATTTTAGCATCTACCAGTAAGCTGAGCAACTTGACCTGCTTTAGACTTCATAGGATATATGATACTAAATTAACAAACATCTAGAAAAAATAAGAAAGACATACTAACATGAAAAAACACATTTTATTGCACTTAAGTTATAAGAAAATAAAATTTCTAAGTGAATCAAACCAGACACAATCCCTTTAAAGGTTGTTTTCCTCCATCATGTCAGGTTGTTACATAACTAAAATTAACCAACTGGAATCTGATTGTTTTAAATCAGACTATAAATAAAACAAAAACAAAAACAAAAAAAGGAGGAAAAAAAGATCGCCTAGGATACAGTGTTAAACCACTTTCACAGTTCAGCTTGAGTTGTGGCTCTTGGAGAATGAGGCAAACCATTTGACTCTTTCGTTTCTCATTTCGTTTGCATGTGACATCTTTACAAAAACGTAAGTTTTTGCTCTGTCAGTTCCTCCCAGCAATAACTGTAACAGTTGTTTTTTCTCAAATACTGTAAAACACTAAGACTGACCAGCAACTTTATTTTCATTTTTGTATTTTATAGTATTTTTTAAAAATTTTGTCAGTTTTTTTTTTTAATGTATGTTCATTCCATTCACCACAGCCCTCACAAAGAAAAATTTCCCCACAGAACAGGCTGCAATAGCTTTGTTCTAAGGAATGTGTTTTAATTTTTGCCCAGAAAAAAGAAAATAAGCTTTGCACACACACTCAGTTCTTTATTTGCAGGCAAACTTCACTCTTAATTGTCTGAAACTCTTCCACTCTCAGCCTCTTAGAGGCACAGTTGGCTCAAGTTTCAGTGGCAAAAAGTCTTTTTCTGTAACCAAACTAGAGCAAATTTGGAATTCAGTCTGGGACTAAAACGTCACAGCAGAAAAAAAAATAAAAAAAAATAATTTGCTTTTCTTTCTTTCATTTAGCAGCATAAATAAGTTTGGCCACTGGGAATACAGTACAGGGGTGGGACAACAATCCCGTCATTGAAGACCTACTTCTAGCACCAGCATTGCGAATTAAATCCGTCAGAGGACTCTCAAAACCCAGGACAACTTGCCACCTCAGAGCAACTTATGCGTTGAAGAGTGTAGATGGAAGCAACAGTAAATAGATTAAACAGAGGCTAATACTGTGATTGACATTGGCAATGGTTGGCAAAAAAAAAAGAGGAATAAAAGAAAAAAAAAGAAAAAGCTCTGATAAAACTGTACAAAACAATTCACAGTAATATTTTAGCTTTTCCACACCAGGAATGGACTCTTTGTTTTTTTTTCATTGCAGACGCTCTCTAGTTTTTGAAAGTCAACCAGTGACTGCTCGTAGAGGGTGGAAGGGACTGCTGGAGGTTGTCCGGTCCAACCGCCTGCTCAGAGCGGGGCGAAGGGAGAGCACGTTGCTCGGAGGGGCTGCTGGGACCCAGGGGTGCACCAGCAGGCTCGCCTGTGCAGCTTCTTTAAAGATCTTTGTGGTAAAATAACCTCTTAACAAGAACTGTAACATTTTTTTTTAACCCCCAAAGCACTCAAGGAGCACTTGGAGGAAAGTAAAGAAATAATTGCACCTGGTTTCATTTCAAAAGTCGTATTTTTGCAAAGCTGCCCCGGTCAAAAGTGAAGCCTTTCTATGTGACGAGACAGCAAATGCCTCTCTTGTCAGTTACAGTTTGTCATCTTTGTCTTCTCCTTCGTAGTCTGTAGGTCTTCAGGATCTGTTGCCCCAAGCCAACATCCTGCACCACCAAGGACAAGGGATTTTTTTCCTTTTTTTTCTTTTTTCTTTTTTTTTCAAGGGGAGGGAAAGGAGAACATCGTCTACACGTTTGGACAAATTCATCTTTCTGCCCTTCACTTCATATCCACGTCAAAGTCCAACACCAGCAGCTTTGTTTCCTCAGTCCCGTTGCGGCTCCCGACCGCACACACTAGCTTTGTGTTAGAAGCTCTGATCCGCCACACGACGCCTCCGCTTCCCCCACTCTCCAATGTGACTAGATTTCGGATAAATTCACCCGTTTTCAAGTCCCAAAGTTTTACAGTCCCATCATCTGAGCTGGTAATTACAAAGTTCTTGTTGAACTGTAAACAGGTCACAGCACTCTGATGCTTGTTGGGACCTGTAACGGCAAACCAAAGCATTTTCACTTGTAATTAGAAGGCAACGTCAGACAGCACTGTGTACAACATACAGACCTAGCTATTTGCATACAGCTTTTTCCACCGAGATGCATTAACTCAGTTTTTGTGCATTCAAAGGGACAGAAACCTTGCTGTGCTAGCAAAAAGTGAATGCAGGTATAGAAAAATCCCCCCGTATTTCCTTCTTTTGTTACAGTGATCTTGCTTTGTTGTATACAAACCGCAGGGCAAGTAGGCACTTGGCCATTCATGGAAATGAACTTAACCATCCAGAATGAGGTGGCCGCTGTAAGCGTTTGTCTCCAAGTCCCTTTGAAGTGCTATTATGAGATTACTCTATTAGTAAATATTGACAGCTATATATTGACATATAAATACTGTCGAAACAGCAGAGTTTGCTTTACAGTGAAATGTAATTTTCTGCTTCAGCCAGCAATGCTGCATATGATACATGGGAACGATAGAAGACGTGTTTTGTGAGGGGAAACAGAACAAAGGTGCTCATGTGCACGATGCCTGAGTGGCAACTGTAAGAATGGAAACCTTTCTTCTTACTGAAATAAAGAAAACATCTTCCACTCATTTCTCTTGATTTATTGCAACAGACAGCGTACTTTGCCTCATCCAATTAATCAGTAGGCTTTGAAACATCCAAGTGACCTCTAAATAAATACATTGACTGACTGTTTTGAGATGTCATTTCCTACATATTTCTGTGGCTTATTAGGCTAATCTACCCGTAGCAAATTGCTATCCGTCCAGACCATCTGCCTTTCATAACAGGCAAGTGATTTGAACAGATTAGATTAAATACATTTTGTTCTTCTAATTCAGAGAAAGATCATACAGCTGTCAGCAGAAAAATATTTAAGTTGTAAGTGGTCTGTGCTTGTTTCTTTGTATGCAATTTAAAAAGTTTTTTATATAGAATCTGCAGCGTAGGTTACTGCAGGCAGCTTCTTTTACAGGAAGGTAGTTTAAGCTCACCTTGCAATGTCTGTAAACATTGTCCTGTTTTAATGTCCCAGATTTTGACTGTAGAATCGGCATTCCCAGACACGAGGATATTGTCCTTGAGTTCCATTCCACTTGTGAGAGACTGGTGGCCTGTTAGCGTGTGAATGCAGTTGCCTGTCTCCACATCCCAAACTCGGATGGAAGTGTCAAGAGATCCGCTCACCACATGCACACCATCAAACTACAAGAAAGGTGAATCTATTACAAACAATCACATTAGGAGTTTAATTCATAAAATGCAACATGAGATACTATATATATTCAGAAACTGCATTACAAAGTAAGAATTCAGTCTAAGTAGAGATGGCCACGTTTGGTATCAGAGCAGGTGATTCATGGTCAGTGTAATTCCGGTTGGAATGGTCCTCATTCCTGGTTGGAATGGTACCTCATGGGCTGAGGTACACTGTTTGAGGAGAAAAGACTCTGAACCACTGGTCTTTTAAATATAATGCAACTCTTAAACCCAGCACAATCCTGTCTATACTGCAGTGTGCAACTGTCAGAGAACGTTGTTTTCCTAATAAAGACGATACAAACCAAACCTGTTCTTCACAGCTCAGAGGGACTTGAAGCTGGAGAAGGGCAACAGCATTAATCCAGAATCATCTACACAATAGCCAAAACATAGGAAAACAGAAGGAATGGAATTTAAAAAATGCTGGATTTAGCCGTTTCATAGGCATAACTTAGTCATTGTTAGGAAAAGCATACACGCTAACACAGATGTCCACAGATTCTTGGATTTTTCTGGGGGTGTGTGTGTATATGTATATATATATATATAAAATAAAAATATGTAGAACATGAACATGGAGAGAAATCCACTAAGAGATGAGACGCTTTTGACCAAGAAGACTGAACATGTAGAGAATATAAAGGTGGAAAGTAACTTGAGTGATAGTGACAAGACATAAGAGTCCAGAATTCTCAAAAAAGAAAGGAAAAAGAGCACCAGAATAAAAGCAGTGGGCTTCACGGAGGAATACTTCAATAAATTGAGACATCCTTCCCATGAGGTTTTTATATATCTGTTCTCTGAGGGGAAGAAGAGTTCAGGAGAGCTGGCACTTTCTTAAAGACACAAACTATCCTTGTGTGAAGGGAAGATAGGAAGTGTAGTAAATTACCAAGACCCACTTGGCTAAGGCACAAGGAATTGTACAAAAAGTAGAAACTAGATCAATAGATGTGTTCAAAAGAGCACACTGGGACAAAAATCAGAAAGGCAGGGCACAAAACAAGATAAAACTAGCAAGAGCCGTTAAGGATGATAAAACACTATTCTGTAAAAAAAAAAAAAAAAAAAAAAAAAAAAAAAAAAAAAAAA